>ML810981.1:0-12355 GCA_009831015.1 Picea engelmannii
ATATTCTCTCACATTATCTGATCTGAGGGTGAAAATATTCAAGCCATTTTGTTTTTCAACCAATTCATTGAATTGGACATGTGTAAAGACTTTTGAGCTTTCTTGCAGAAAACGTACGCATGTTTTTTTTTGAGTAATCATTAATAAATGTTAGGAAATGCATGGACTTTCCAAAAGACAATGTCTCTATAGGACCCACATAAATTTGAATGTATTAATTCAAGGCGTTATGTAGCCTTCCAAGCTTCTATTGGAGAAGCTCTCCTTGTGTTGCTTCTCTAGTATGCATCTTTCACAAATCTCATCATCATTTGCAAGGCAGGGAAGACCATTCACCATGTTAGTCTTCCGTATCAACACTATTTGAGTGCCAGGATACTGGGATTTATGTATTGGCTCATTCATATAAATCTTTTGGTTACAACAAACAAGGTTTATGTGGGTCTAAAGAAAGATTTGGAGGACAATGTTACTATTGTAATCGATTTGGTCATTTTGAGAAACACTGCAAAAATAAAACACATGATTTGACAAATAAAGGTGCCAATACTGCAGTTTAAGAAACCGTAAATGAGAAGTTGTTTATATTTAGTTTAATGGCATGCAATGAAGAAAGTGAAGCTTGGTACATGATTTAGGATGTTCAACACGTATGACATTTCACGAGGAATTGTTTACAAGAACAAATGACAATTATTTCGGTAAAGTGATATTTGGAGATGATAGTGCTTAAAAAATTAAATAAAGAAAGATTGAAGATGAAGAATAAACAAGACCAAGATGAAGATGGTAGAAGACAAGACATTGAAGAAGATTGGAGATGAAGAACATAGAAGATGGAGACGACGATTAGACCAATTTAAAAGCCTAGTTGAAGGGATACAAGATGATGATTGAATTATGAATAATTTCCAAATTATATGATTGCTTTGTAATGATGTAAACCACACATAAAAATCTATGTATGAAACCAAAGATGAGGACAATGAGAGAAGTTAGGGATGAAGGTTTCATAGAATCAAGTTGAATGGTTCATAGAGATACTATTAGATAGTTATGGAGATGGTTGAACTAGACATCTAATTATGACATGGTGGTTGAACTAAATATCTAATTATGGCATAGTTGTTATAGTCCCCTATTGTTATACAAAGGGACCTAATGTACAATAGAAACACAAACATGGGAATGGAATGATTGAATATAATTTCCCCCTTTGGTTTATTAAGTGTAAACTCTCAATGCCCCTTGCTTGATAAGTGTTTGGAGTTTATTCATTGCTGAATTGTAAACCCAACAAATCCTTGGTGCCTCTTCATTGGTTTTGTCAAAAAAAAACCCCAAACTCGAGACTTTTTTTTTTGTAAATAAAAAGAGGGACCTTATATTAAATCACAAGTTTACAGCTTTGCGATGCTTGGCAGCCACCTGTTCCGCCACAGGAGGGAAACCAGAACAGGTGGCTCCAAGCGGTTTTGAGTCTATCATACCTTACAAATTTTTTACAAAAATTGAGCAGAGAAATGCTAGTGTTTGCAGGAATCCTGTTCCATCTAACCCAGGGATGGCCTCGTTCAGAGCCACCATTACTGAGAGAATTGCACAACCAAAAGGAGTGAAAACTATCTTAACACTATCTACTCTATGACTGAAATTGACAAAAAACTGGGATCTGGGGTGAGCCGTGTCATGCCATGGGAGAACCTGGATGTCCATGAATGGTGTATGCCGGGATGAATCTTTGCTTGCATGTTGGACAACGGGCTTGCACTGGAGCATCTGTGAATGCCTCGAGCAACATCTCCAGTCGTTGATGGATGACCCCTTGGCCATGCACTAGTTCGTCCTGCTGCTGATGGATGTTGAAGAGGAGCTCAAGATGCTCCTCTGCCAGATGATAGGCAGAGTGCGGGCCCTCTTCTCCCTTGTCCATTCCATCGTCTTCCACTACAGCTGAATCCTTGCCTGCTTTTGTCAATTGCCAACTTGGAGGGATTTCCTCCTCCACGATACAACCCCTGTCCCCGTAGTAAGGCTCAGACGGCTTGAGAACTGGGGGGGCGAGAAGGCTGGTGGCAGTGGGGAGGCACACCTCTAAGGGTGGCATTGTCACGTTCACTGAGCTCGGGCTAGGATGCAAGGATGGAGGTGGCACCTCCTCTTTCACAGTGGTGAGGCTGAGGTGCGAAGGCAGAGGAGGCGCCTCCTCTTTCACAGTGGTGAGGCTGAGGTGCGAAGGCAGAGGAGGCGCCTCTTCTTTCACAGTGCTATGGCTATAATGCAGAGGCGACAATGGAGAGTGCACCGAGGAGGATGGGGTCTCCATTTTCAGCTTGCACAGGGTTGTCTGAGTACTCCGGGTGGTGTTGTGGGAACGACTGAAGTGAGCAATAAGAGCATGTTGAGAGGCAGTGAGTTTGGTGGCCCGAGTGAGGGTGCTTGTTTTTTTGGCGCCCCTCTTGGGCTTCCCACACTCTCGAGGCATGATGGGAGGAGTAGGGGGATGGAGGGGGTGAGAGGGGGCGGTGTGGGGACGTTGGTGGCGAGTTGAGGCCAGGAGGACGCACAGGGTGCAAGCAGTGATACCAGGAAAATCGTGAGGGCCGAAGAGCTCTGTGTGGTGAGCACACCAGGTGAAAACCAAATAGAAATGCATGCCAGGGATGCCTTTAACTCTCTGAGGAGCCGAAGATGCCTCTCCCATCGCCATTGATGGTCGACAGGACTTCTGCAAGTAGCTGGTACCATAAGCCTGGCTGGATCGCTCATCCGAGAGCTCAGTCAGGCGCACTAAATTAACTCTCCGCATGTTGTAAGCCATGGGAAGTTATTGCTGTGGGGGTGACGGCCTGGGATAATAACTCCCTCGGCCAGTCCGATCCAGCTGCCCCCTCGTTCAAAGTGGCATCCCATACTTGAGAGTTATCAATGATTAAGTCCTCTATTTGCTCAAAGGGTTTTAGATTAAGTCCTCTATTTGTTGAAGGGTTTTACCTGACCAACTGTCAAGATTCCTTCATAACTAAATTTGATGTAAGAAACCGATTGAAATATTTGGACATCCTTTTCTTGTAATAACATTGAGTTCCTTGCTATCCATAAACTCCATGACACCACAAAAGGAAGAAGCATGTGCTCTTTGTTCCCTTTATTTTCAAATGGTTTTTTAAGCAATCTTCTACATAATTATCTTTTTACACACCTATGCCACCTGTCAAAGACCTAGCTTCTGTGCAAATTGAGAGAGTAGAAGGTATAAAGGCTAAGGTGTGTCAATGCAATGATTTGCTTCCAATACAAACTTTACTAATGTTAGTCTCCCACAATAGAGAGCCAATGCTAGACCAAGTTACTAATACATTGATTCGTTTTGTCATATAATGAAATCAAACATTTTGTTCCATAGTTCAATTTCAACTTAGTGCTCAAATACTTAAGGCCACTATGGAACCCTAAAGCATTTTAAGGAAAATTATGAGTTCATTGTGTTTAATGTTCTTCATTGACATTGTTAAACACAATGGAGGATTTTTGTATATTGATCTCCATACCCGTTACCTCACTATACAATTCTAAGATCTCCTTTAACCTTTTAACATCCCTAATAGAACCATTACCCAACAGAAGCACATCATCCTCAAATAGTGAGTTAAAAAAGACACTTGCCCATCCTTATTCTGTGAATTGCACCATATCTTTTGGCTTCTATAATAGCTTTGCTTAGACCTTGAATGACAATTGGAAATAGCAAAGGTGACAAAGGGTAGCCTTGCAACAACCCTTTGGATGGTGATTAAAACCTAGATGTTGATCCATTTATCAAAACAACAAAAGAAATAGATGAAAGACAACTTGCTATTGAGTGCACCCTAGGCAAACAAAATCCTAAATGAAGAAGCATTAATCTTAGGTGGAACCCACTTGCCTTATCAAAGGCTTCATAAAGGTTTAGCTTCAACACCATAGCATGAATTTAGAAAGGTTAGCTTCAACACCTGATCTACACCATTAGCATCATGGATTTGCTTTCACTTAAGAACCCAAATTGCTCCTCGAAAATATAATCTGGAAAAACTCTCTTCAACATGATTGCAATGATCTTCACTCTCATTTTATAGATAGAACTGCACAGAGATATTGGCATAAAATTTTCAAAAGATGCAAGAGATTCCTTTGAGATGAGTGCAATAAAAGCATAATTAAATGCTTCAAAAACTTTCCTAGAGGATCTAGACTCCTCTACCATTGTTAGGAGATCATCCTCCAACATGTCATAAAACTCTATGTAGAATTCCACAGACCAACCATTTGGTCTTGGACTCTTGTCCTTTTGAAAAGATTCTAGCACTGTTTTTAGTTCTTCTGTATAAACTTCTTCCATTAGTTGTTCATTAGCCATCTCATTCACAAACCTAGGAAAGTAGGAGGTTAGCTTAATTATTTCTATGATGTTTGCCCTAACTAGTCCCTGGTAAAATTTTTGGAAATGTGTCAACCCTGACTCAACAATGCCTTGAAACTTCCTTGCTTTGCTTCCATCCTACATATCCATTTCCTAGATGTTATTACTCCTTCAATGTTTTGCATAATTTTGAAAAAACTTAGTGTTTTCATCTCCTTTGGTCAACTAGATAGCCTTTTCATTTTCCAATTGCACTCCTTACAATCCAACAATTTCTTTTTGGAATGTTCTAGCACCTTGAGCTTTGTCTTGTCCACCTAAAGATAAAACTCCCTCCTTGTTTTTTCATAGATGTTTTCTATTTGGCCTTCCACAACTTTTACGCTTGGACCTGAATTCATAATTCTGTTATGAGCCTAGATAACAACTACAATTTTAACCTTCTTAAGACTTTTTACAAATTGAAAACTAGTAGTGCCCCCTCAAATGATCACCATAATGTCTCTACTCAGTGTTTACCAAATTAATTAACTCCTTGTCTTCTAACCACATTGGGTTAAATTTGAAAGGGCTTCATTGCTTGAGATCATCTTTTTCGAGTTGAATTCATATGGGAAGGTGAACATAAGCATCCCCAGTTTCCACCCAAGATCTAATTCTATCTTTAATGTCTCTAATGCCAAAAATCTATGAAGTGTTTTCGAGATTCCTTATGCCCTTGATCTAAAGTTTCTCCAAGTTGGAACTAGTTAGATAGGCTCAACATCCACTAATCCAACAACCTCTATTTTGTGAAGGAAGAAATATGCCAGGGCATCTATCCTAGCTGCTTGACCCCATACCTCAACTCTCTTCATGGTGAAATTTCAGTCACCTTCGATAATAACATTATCATGTTTAAGGATTCCTTGGTTAAAGAAATTATCGCAAAATAGCTTCATAACATCATATGGACCATAATGTTAGTAATCGAGAAGGGTTTCCCTAATTTGAGTGATATGAGCTCAGTGCATATGCTTTCCACAATTAAGGAAGAGTTTAGAAGAAAAAAATATTTATTCCAACCAGTAATAACACCACTAAATCTCCCTATAGCATCTAAAGATGAAAATTCCCAATATCTCAAGAAAGAGGCGAGAATGCCCATCATTTTCCCCTTTGCCCATTTTTTCTTGAATTTAATGATATTGACTTTATGGAGGTTAAATAAAGGGCATGCTTCTTTGAGGCATTTCCCAAGCTCCTAACATTCAAAGAAAGAACAATGATCATTTTAGTTTACTTGGGGCTTGCCATGATTTAAGGGCCCTTTTAATGCTCTGTTGTTTACTTAATTGGATCTTTCTGAAAGATTTATCTTGAGTTAAGGATAGAAAAAATTTCCTACTAAGAATGTTTGATGTATCCTCCCTCCCCAAATCACAACTCGGAGCCCCTTCTACACCCTCTTCTGCAACTACTTTCTCACTTTTGTAGAGTTCGAGAAGATATCGAGATTTAGTAGGGTTGCTTATTACTCTAGTCAAGGATTGAGAAGAGGCGTTGCTCCCTAGTAAATCCTCACCATTTGGTCTACTATAGGAAGGAAGGTACATATCACTAATATTTCCTTGAACCCTTCAGTATGTTCAACCTTAGTGGTAGTGCCAAGCCTTCCCATCCCTTCAAAACTTGGGCCTTTATCTCTTCCCCCCTTTTTCAATTCACTAATATTCTCTACGGTAGGCCATTCCTTTAAAATGACATTCAAATAACCTATCTTATAAGGACAAAGAGGGAGAAAGCACAACATGCTTACATATAGCCAAGTTCGATAACTTTTGTTCTAATTCCAACAATGTAACATTTGAATAGGTGATCTCACTCTGGTTGTGATCCTTCTCCATAAGAGGCCTTGATAAGGAATCCATCACCTCTTCTTCTATCCCTTTGGAGAAGGTAACCAAATTGGTGTCGAGAGGAATTGACAAATTATCACTCTTATCCTATCTCCTAGTGTTAGACCTATTCACCTCTTGGATATTTGGCACTTGTGTTCCTACTTGTGTTTTCACTTTTGGATGCTCCTCCTTGTCATGACTATGATCCTCCTTCCTTTTCCATTCTCCCATATTAAACTTTTGATAACGATGTCCTGCAAAATGTCCATAAATGTGACATATTGCACATTGGAAGGGTATTAAGACAAAGTCCACCATTTGTATATAGTTCGACTTCCTTGCTCGATTTCCATAGGATTTGGTAGTCCTTCCTATAAATCCATCTCGACCAAAATCCAAGCCATTGAATGATGTATTTTTATCATTGAACCTCTTGTTAACCTACAAAACTTTCCCCATATTGTCTCCAATAGCCTTTAGAACAGGAAGATACCATATCTCCAAAGGTAAATCTAGTAGCTTAACCCATATATGTTGAATTGATGCTGCTTTGGTTCATGGGTTGAAGCATGTCATCCACTTTTAAGGGAGAGAGTTATAAGCCCCTAGAACCAACTATGCTTTAGAACATGATCCACATCCTTCCCATCCCTGAAACAAAATCTAACCACCCTTTAACCAACACATGAAATGTAGGGCTAAAGCTCAATACTAGCGTCCACACCTTATTAACCCACTGAGCTAAGGTTTTCTTAGTAATTTTTCTACCCAAAAATCGACCTATTAGCATTTTCTCCTAAAGGTCTAACACTTGGTCCATTAGGACATCCTCATCAATGATAAGCTTAACCTTATTTTTTGCAACTTAACACACTTTTTGTTCTTTTTTACAGTTTGCATTGTTGGCATTTTGGACCCTTTTAGATTGAGGCCTTGTCATTTATTTCTACACCCTTCCAAGTCCGTGAGAGATATTTTTCCCCACAAACCCCAATCCATGTCCTAACAAAGTATTCTCCTCCACTGCATTTTTAACCTTTGAAAACTCGAAATGTTCACAATATCCTCTTTGCAAGATTGACAAGCTTGGGTAGTCTAACTTTGAGTGCAAACCCTCATGCTCAAATCCATCATAACTTTCCTTGCTTGAATGACCATATGACATCACTTTATTTGTAGTCGATCGTGGAGGCATAACCATAGGCTCTTATGGAGGGAAAATATATAGGTTTTCATATGGATATGAAGAGTAGCCACCCAACCTTCGTCTTACATCCCTCCCCCCAATTTTAGACTATTAATAACAAATTTCTCGATCGCTAATCTTACTAGAGAACCCAATACCTTCATCACCAAAATACCCCCCACATTCTTTTACAATAGAATTTTGAGAAATATACAAGGCTTTCTAGTCAAATGAGTGTACAAAGAGAAAGATCCACACATAATCAATGCTTTTGAACAATTTTGTAAACACATAAACCTGAGAGACTACAAAGTTGCTATAACATTTTCATATATTTGGGTTAGGGCTCTTGAGTCCACTTAATAATTCCCTACGATACCTAAGGGTTAAAATCTTGTCTTCCTCCCTTTCCTTTTCTTAGGAAGGGCTTGGTGAGGTTGATGTTCATAGTTTTGATCCCTAACTTTTCTTTTCCAAGGAAAGCGTACTCATCTTATGAAAATCAGTGTCTTACTCTTCTTAATCCTATTCACGACCTATGGCTCATGACCTAGATCTACCTATGTTCCTTTAGGCAGAAGCATGGAATACAATTGTTTACATCTTAAATAGGTGTCCTCACAGGGTATTGAAGGACAAAACCCTAGAGGAAACTTTCAAAGTGGAGAAACCCCATGTCCCTAGGTATGACACTTCTATGTTTTCGGTTAACCTGTGTATATTCATATTCACGAGGAAGAGAAAATTAAATTGGAACTCTTTAGTTTGAAGGGTGTTTTTGTTGGATACAACGAGTCCTCCAAGGCTTATCGAGTATATTTTATCACATCAGAAGATAGTGGTGAGTTGAGGGATGGAGTTTGATGAGGATTCATGGTATTCAAGGTCTCAAGAGCCTCTAACAAAGGATAAGGAGGAAGAAGGACTTGCTGTCCCTAACACTGATCTAGAAAATTAGAAATTTCAAAATGAGAACAAGAAGGTTCTAGAGGTGGAATTGATGCTTTAGTACTAGAATATTAGGGTTTGAGAGAGAAACAATAATGTTTGCGTAGATAGACAAATAAACATGGCCATCATGACGAGAACCTTGTGGTGCACATAAAAGAGCATTAATGAAGTTGAGATGACAATAATCCATAACACAAGATAGCAAATAAGCATTTAATCCTCTTTGGAATAAAGGAGTAATCTCGATTTGGACACAACCTAGGTGGAGGAACTTATAACCTTCATATTTATATTGCCAAACATATGATTTATTGAGAAATTGCGGATAATGGTGATCTAAATGTGTATCTTCAATAGGTAGTATGTTCTTCAAAATATGGCGATGAGTTTTTCTTTTAGAAAGAAAGGTTTCAACTTAGACAGTTTAGGTAGATGTCACTCAAGAAGGGGCTCTATTTATTCTATAGACAAAGAACTACTATTTACTAGACCAAAGAATATACATGCACAAGCTCATCCACGAGAATTTTTATAACTTGAGCATAATAAGATATTGAAGCCATGAGATAAAAGAGAAAAAAGCTTGGTAAGATGGTCCAATTGAGTAGGTTTCCTTGAGTTTCAATTTGTAGAAGAGCGATTTTCCTATAGTCATCTTACTTTGTAATATCCCCAACCAAATTTGATATAAAAATCAGATCTAGCTGGTTGAGAACTTTCGTCAAACACTTTGCGTGTTTGCTCAAATGCCTTTGGAAAATCAACTCTCTTGCTATCCCAACTCTCAAGGTGGATTACTGATGTGTTTAGGGGGTTAATGGGATGAGTTACAACCTCCTTATAACCCCCAAAGTGTCTGCTTTATGATTATTTGCTTGATGTTATGTATATGACAATTGGTCTCATTGAGACATTATGTCAAACAATTTGCATGCATGGGCTGTAGCTTGCATTTCCATCCATGTTTTTGAGTTTAACTTGTGTAAAACAACATGAATTCAAGTGGAACATGGACTACAATAAACATAAGAGTAAATGACAAGTAATACACATCAAAAGCACAAATACCTCCATACAATTCTTACTTGTTTATTTATTATAAATGGCTGTCCAACTGTTAGAAATAGGGAAGTAGGGTAGCACAACTAATGTCTTTTAAAAATCAGTTAGAGACAACAACTAAATCAATTCTTTAGAGCAATAAACCAAATGAACTGTTTAACTCAGAAATACAAATCAGACGAAGAGCAGCAATTAGATTTAACTTTTAACCAATTTCTGAGTGTGCATACCACTAAGATCTGATCTTACTATAATTCAAAATCAATGATCTATTTCTTAGTAAGCAAAAACATAAGATTATCAAAACAATAAACTAGTTCTGATATAGACTTAAGCTAAAGAGCATATCCAATCACTGGATCTGATACAGATCTAAACTCAAGAACAGATCTAAATAATAGATCTGTTATAGATCTAAAAGAATGAACAGATCTAATTAATAGATCTGATATAGATCTAAAGGAACATATATAAATAGTAGATCTGATATAGATCTAAGCTAAATGCAAACTTCAGAATTAAATAACATGCAGATCTAAACTATGATAACTTTCAGAATCAACATACAGATCTAAATGGATGGATCTTACCTTGAAGTCTTACCTCTGATCATTGAAGGAGTTCATGCCACACATAAGAGATGAAGAGCCATTAAATATATGCCCAGAAAAAGTCCAAGATCATGGATCTACCTCATGGGTGAGATCTCTTGTCAAAGAGAATTTTAGGACAATTAAGCCTCCACCAAAACTTCACACAAGAACACTCCACAAACCCTTATGAATAGAATAGTTAGGAAGTGGGATGGCTGTCTTAGGGATGGACACTCCACAAACCGTCATGCAAGAATAGAACAACTAGGAAGTGGGACGACTGTCTTAGGGATGGACGCTCCACAAATCCTCATGCAAGAATAGAACAACTAGGAAGTGGGATGACTGTCTTAGGGATGGCCTAGCCAACTTAGAGTGCCACGGCTCTCACATGATATGGGACGACATACTAAAGGATGGTTGACTGGTAGATAGTATCAACACCAGAAATATCGGCAGTGAAGAGCACTCGTCACACTCATGACAACAAAAATAAATTAGCAAGACCTAGACCAAGAAGTCTGCCACAAAGGGAAGTTAGTAAGCTGCCATCAAAAGAGCCGTTGGGTTGCAATAAGGCCGAGCTGATGCAAGGGAGGGCCAAACTGTTGCAAGGGGCCGAACTGTTGCAAGAAGGGGGCCAAACTGTTGCATGAAGGCAATCCGCTACACTTAGGAGAGAGAGGAATAATAAGTGTAGAAATGAAGAGGGAGGGGTCTTTATTTATACTTTTGGGTGAGGGTAAAAATAAAAGAAATAATAATAAAAAAATATATATTTAATTAATATAAATATTAATTAAATATATTTTCAATTTCTATTAATTAATTATTTCTTGTATTAACCCCTAAAAATACAAACAAACCCCAGACAAACTCAATCCCAACAAAACCAGGGGTGGAGGGTTTAGGAGAGGTTTACACATGTCCATATAATTCTCAAGGTGACCTTTTGTAATGACCAAATTAATTTCATTATATTAAAATCCATAAATTGAAACCGATAAGATTACTTCTACACATAAAGACTCAATAATTTCTTTCATTCAACATATAAGCATGTTAAATTAATTAAAGAACAACAATTTCATAACAGAATAATAATTACTTAATCATAATAAAATAAATTACCTCTTCCTGATGCTAATTCCCCCGTCGATCTGGTTGTCCTTTGCTGAAGTTGAAACGGTGTCAAACACTACCCAAAACTGAATTTTCTTCCCTGCCAGCTAGGAGTAGCCTATTCGGCTCCCTAGCTCTAGAATATCGTAAGGATATCCTGGCCCCCGTGCCCAAAACCCCCAACAAACCGGTGCCCCTTGCTTCTGATTCACCAAAAAACCCCAAATCCAAACTCCTCACACCAGAGATCTCCACAGAAAAATATATCCTCCTCCAAATGCTTCCTGCCTCCCCCTTTAATATCTTATCCCCCTCTTTAATCTTTGATCCCCTTCATTAACATCTTATCCCTTTCTTTAATGTCTTATCCCCTCCCGCATACGTAAAACATTTAATTAAATAAATTAAAAATTATTAAGCCCCTTAAATTTATTACCCATGTCATTGAATGTGATATGTAATTAATTAATTAACCAAAAGTTATAAATAATTAATTAATAAATAAATATTTAATTAATATTATTAATGCTAATCATTGTTTAACTAAAACCATATTAGGACAATTAATTATCTAATTAATTTTACTTAATAATCCCTAAGCATATATTCAACTAGGGTTGTTACATACACCCACCCTTCAAGAAACTTCGTCTCGAAGTTAAGGTATTTCGTGGTACAAAGGAAAAGAAACATGGTTCACACATTCATAACAAATAATCGACACTATTAGTAAGTAAGTCAAGAAAACTCATACATACTAGTGTACATGTACAAGAAATGCATGTGTAGCTAGTACATACAAGTCTCAGGCATGTGCTAATAATCAATAATTATCATCCTTTAGTAATTTAGGTATGCATCCAATCCAATCAACAAGACTAGTCTTTTATAACAGACAATAAACCAATCAAATGTTTGAGAAATTCTTTAATTACGATTATCCGGTTCAACAATTTTATTTAGACAACTGTGGTTTAGTTACGTAATTATGAATATTCATATATACACATTTTCTTTTTAGAAAGGAAAACATTAAATTCCACCATAAGACAAATCTCCATACTTTCTCAACTATTTCTACTCATCCTTCCTCCCTAACTTACTTCCATCTCCATTCCTATCCTTCCTCTGCTAGACTATCTTGGAGCGTCAACTATAT
>ML810981.1:22666-42346 GCA_009831015.1 Picea engelmannii
CAGATCATATTTCCTCCCAAAGTTAAGCCGAATCAAAGCAGGAGAATTCACCGTGACTATGACTGGAGATAGGTCTTGTCATACTAATCCCTTAGCTACACACAAGATCTATGCTGAGGGTAATATGGCAACCATTTCTGAAACGATACCTATCAATATCTCTAGAACCCCTGGCATCCTAGACAATGTTTTCGTGGGAACATACAGCTCCCCTGAGGAGATGCCAGGCATCGACCCACAAAGAGTCTATCATGAGCTAACTTTGTTGTTTTTCAAGCTCGCTTTGAGATCCGAAAACAACATCCGGTGAGACTGCATTTATGCTTTTCGATCTCATCTGGATTAACTGAGAAAAGTAACCATTGTGGAGTCTTCTTTAAGCCCTTTTCATACTCCTTAAAGATGAAAAGATTGCCGAGTGACCTTGTTTCTTCACACTCGTTAAATTGGTCCAGAAGAACGTTCCTTAAACATGTCTTCTTTTAATCCCTTTTCAGACCCTTTAAGCATGAAAAGATTGCCGAGCGATCTTGTGGCCTTTCACGCTCATTAAACTGAAATTTGAAGTCACGTCTATCTGGCGGTAGGTTACCCCTTTTTTGGTCCGGATGGTCAACTATACGAACAAAGGTATACTCTATAGAACTTCCGTTCTTTAGAAGAGTACTCTCAGGTATGATTTTATCCCTTTTTCAGGCTTGAGGGACTAAATCTACGAAAAAGAAACCCCCACGGAGTCCATAGTTAAGCTCTTTTCAGACTCCCTAAAATTGAAAAGATCGCCGAGTGACCTTATTCTTTCACACTCGTTAAATTGGTCCAGAAGAATATTCCTGACGGAGTCCATAGTTAAGCTTTTTTCAAACTCCTTAAAAGTGAAAAAATGGCCGAGTGATCTTGTCCTTGTCACACTCATTAAAATGGTTTTGAATCGATGTCTAATCGGTGCTAGTTTATCCCTTTTTCGAACCGACTAGACTATCTTCGAAAAAGGTACCCCAACGGAGTCTCCTTTTATGATTTTTCAGACTCTCTAAATATGAAAAACCACTGAGCTTACCTTCTCCGGGCTCGTTAAACTTACATCGAAGGATGTTACCATTGTGTGTTCTATCAACCGCATTTGCATACCTTATCCACCAGCCTTGTGACAGTTTGCTTCTGCGTCTTAACACCTTTGGCCGCCGGAGGATTTTTCCCGAGTATCATTTTACCAGAACATTAGTCTTGTCCTTGTGCCTTGAGCTCGTATGTTTGCAGTACTCGTTCCTCCATTGTAACGTAATATTCCTTTATTCTTTTTCCAAAATT
This sequence comes from Picea engelmannii, assembly GCA_009831015.1. Classification (NCBI taxonomy): domain Eukaryota; kingdom Viridiplantae; phylum Streptophyta; class Pinopsida; order Pinales; family Pinaceae; genus Picea; species Picea engelmannii. The sequence continues at coordinate 23,978 of ML810981.1, forward strand.
ATCGAAAAGAACAAAAAAAATCAAATATACCCCAAAAAGAGGAAGGGAAAAGTATTTTCTTTATTGGAAACATAATGAGTCGCCCTTGGATAAAACACATCTATCCGTTTGTTCATTAGACTATGGTTCGTAGTACGACCTTAGGAATCTTTTCTCGCTATATAGAGTTGTGTCCTCCACCGTTTGGTTATTCTTCCAAACATATGGAGAGTTTGCGTTGCCTTCTGCTTTGTAGACTTATGATTAACATATATGCTGCCTGAGTCTTATCAATTGTCGTGCTATTATCCAAGGGAAGTTTGTCACTAAGCCTGAGTCGGCCCCTCTGCGATATGTTTCTTGTCCGCATACCTGGCCATCCTGAACACCCAATCAAGTCCTTGTTTGAAATCATTGAAGCCTTTAGTCTGATAATAAAGATTATCAATTTTGTCCATGACGGATGAGCTGTCGAAGACCTCTGGGTAGTGCAGTCGTACACTCATATTACACTCCTACTTGAGTTTTGAAGATTTTGAAGTTGTTGCTCGAGCTCTGAAGCCCTCATCTCCAACCATCATGCCTTATCAGCTTCTACGAAGATGGATACTTTGCATGTATATCTTTTTGATTTCGAGATGTAGATCCGCTGTGTACTATTCGCGACTACACTTTATATAGTTATATGACATGGATCTACAATGTATTTGATTGGTAGCCATGCGTTCTATTTTATCCCGAGCATGGGTATGCCCGCCTCGGTGAGACATTTGTTATTTTGTAGACGACACCTCCTGGTTCCTGATCCTTGGGCTCAATCGTTCGGCACATCAGTAAATATTGGTAATGTATTTTGGCCATCAGATGCTCTTCTGACCTCACACATTAGGGGGCATCTGTTATAACCCTAAATTGCACCACACATGCTTACCTGGCATCAGGCCAACTCATATCCATTGATTGCCAAAACTCTATTGAACAACTCTTTGGAAATCCTCTTGTGTCAAGGCCCACGTGCCCTAACCCATTACTGCACGCGTGTGCACACTGGCTGACTCACTACAACCCACGTGTACCTAACCAAGCACGAAAAAAGGAAAGTTGCCGACGGAACAAAAAAATATGGGTCAGTTAACTGAAACTCCCGGCCATGCATGGCCGAGGGTTTGTCCAAAACCCTAGCTCCTTCTAGCCTATAAAAGAAGGGGTAGGGGTACCATTTGGAGGAGTAAAAAATATAGCGAAGAAACTCTACCCATTTACGTAATCCATTGTCCCAACCCTTTATCCTTTCCTCATGCCAAAGGACATTTAACGCAAAGCAGTTGAAGGACAGAAGAAGAGGAGCCCAGGATCAGGTTCAAGGAGCGGTGGCTGGTCTCAGCTTTGTTGTAAGTTGATTCACTTTTAGTAATAAAAGAATACTTTTCCCGTCCCAATGCATGAATTGTCTATGGTTTGATTAATTTATGCTTGATTTCTAACCCTTGAGTATTGAAGTAGCATGCATGCATAGTTGTTGTTTGTCTTGAGTGCAGGTCATCTGTGGAAGGAGCAGCGCAAGAAAGTGATCAAAGTGCAACGGAGGATCTACATAGAACACTGGTAATAAGGTTGGTGGTCATTTTCCATGCATTTACTGTGAAAGAGGGGTTTAAATCTTGGGTTGTAGGTAAAAAAGTAGTTTCTTTTCGGTCAAAATCTGCATGCAAGTCTGACCCTAGTTTGCTAGTCCGTAGGGTGTTTTTCCCAACAACAGTTACATCGCCTAAGATTTGCGAGCTGAAGGGAGGCACTGAGATTGTAGCCGAGGCACAGGCGCTTGGACAAAAGAGTTCGAGTGAGTTTCCTGATGATGTAGTCGGGAACGAGATTTGCCTCCAACCAATGTAGGAATACTCTCACAGATACGTTGTATGCAACATTCATTATTCCTCCTAGTTGTTGGGTCTCCATCATTTATATATATATTTTGTTTCTTCTAAGGTGCTAGGGTTTGTGTATTGCGTCGATTCTATGGTCGTATGATGACGCGTTGAGCACTTGACGCATTGGCTCTTGATTGGCGTGGGAACACTACTTGGTGTATATTCTCAGACCTCTTGTAACTTGGTTGGGTTGGGACGCGTTGATTGCAGGTGACAATGACTCATTTTCTTTATATGCCTATTTATATTCCTTTTTACTCTTTGCGCTGGGCTGGGACACGTAGGGAAATCTATAGACTTCTTGTAAGATTGATTCTTAGACGCTTGGTCTTGGGCTTTGGCTCGGATGTATATGGTGCTTGCAACTTGGCTCTTGAATTGGTTATCCGATAATATAGAGATTGGACCAGGTGACAAACTTTTTACTCTTTCTATTTCCATTTTGTTTTATTTGATTTTGCCGATTTTATATATATATATATATATATATTTTATGATTATATCAATGCTTATTTTTATTTTATTTTATTTATTTATTTTTTACCCCAGGAGCTTGCTCCCTTTCTTCCTTGAATATCGAGATTGAAGGCGGTTGAACCTGTCACAAGTCACGATAATACCTCATAGGAGACTTAGACTAGATTGGAACCTGTAACCTATAGCCTCTCGTCCCCGATGTGCTTTGGATGTCATCCTCAAGATAAAACCAACTATGAATAAAAGGGAATTGAATCAGATCTTTGGCTTAAATTACAAGAAAAGAAAAAAAAATCCCAATTATATAATAGGAAGTTGACTTAGCGTTTTTCTTGGCAATATTAGCATGCTCACCAACTATAGCAAGGGAGATTGCAGTAGGGTTTTGTTGGTTGCGTGGCTAGGTGGAGCTGGAGCTTGGAGTTGGAACTTGGCCCTTAGGCCCAGATTTCAAACTAATGCTCTGATACCATGTGTAATGACCAAATTAATTTTAGTCTATTAAAATCCATAAATTGAAACCAATAAGATTACTTCTACACAAAAAGACTCAATAATTTCTTTCATTCAACATATAAGCATGTTAAATTAATTAAAGAACAACAATTTCATAACAGAATAAGAATTACTTAATCATAATAAAATAAATTACCTCTTCCTGATGCTAATTCCCCTGTTGATCTGGTTGTCCTTTGCTGAAGTTGAAACGGTGTCAAACACTGCCCAAAACCAAATTTTCCTCCCTGCCAGCTAGGAGCAGCCTGTCCGGCTCCCTAGCTCCAGAATACCATAAGGATATCCTGGCCCCCGTGCCCAAAACCCACAGCAAAACGGTGCCCCCTGCTTCTGATTCACCAAAAAACCCCAAAACCAAACTCCTCACACCAGAGATCTCCACAGAAAAATCTCCCACAAAAATATATCCTCCTCCTCCAAATGCTTCCTGCCTCCCCCTTTAATATCTTATCCCCCTCTTTAATGTCTTATCCCCTTCATTAATATCTTATCCCTTTCTTTAATGTCTTATCCCCTCCCGCATACGTAAAACATTTAATTAAATAAATTAAAAATTATTAAGCCCCTTAAATTTATTACCCATGTCATTGAATGTGATATGTAATTAATTAATTAATCAAAAATTATAATTAATTAATTAATAAATAATTAATTAATAAATAAATATTTAATTAATATTATTAATGCTAATCATTGTTTAATTAAAACCATATTAGGACAATTAATTATCTAATTAATTTTACTTAATAATGCCTAAGCATATATTCAACTAGGGTTGTTACACATTTTTAACTTTATCATCACTGCATATGGGATACATCCCTCTTGTGGTCATGCCCACCTTCAAAGAGGGTCATACACCAACAAACACCTGATCAAGGACCAGGTTGCCCCAGAGCATTTCTGGGGTCTTATCCACCAAGGTACAAGACCAACGATCAACCCATGCCCCAGACATGGTTACCCTGGAACATGTCCAGGGGCCCTAGACCTATCTAGGGACTTTAACTGCTTGGTCCCAGACCAAGAACTCCACTTATCTACTGGGGGCCCTCACAAGGGTCTTTACTGCTTGGTCCCAGACCAAAAACCCCAGTCATCTACTGGGGACCCTCACAAGGGTCTTTTGCCATGGCACTGACTATTTGGTCCTAGACCAAATCCTTAGGAGTGCACTGGGGGCCCTAGATTTTAGCTAGGGTCTTTGCCATCCTCCCGGAGAATGGCTCTTACAAATGCTTTAAATTCAACACCAACAATAGTAATTTCCAGATCTATTATGAGTGATATAAGAACTACTTTAGAGGGCTGTAATGGCCCACAAATGCAAGGAAACAATGACAATAATCCTCCTCTATGATATCCTAATGATAGCTTCTCAATTGGGCTTAATATCATGCCAAAAACCAAGTGTACCATGCCAAGAAGTGTGCCCTCCTTATTGCTTACACCCTGTTGAAATATGCACAATAAATCTGATGTAAAATCTTCATGAAACGACCACACATCTGATGGAGAATGTTGCTCCAACTCCCGGAAAGAGTTTCTTCAACTAAAATCCCAAGATCGATCCCTAATCTATAGATCTACAAACTCCAAGTCACCCTCCTTCAACCAATCACACCCAAGTATCAAAATAACAATATCTAGAAGAGGAAACCCTCGAAGAATACACTATAAGGTCGCCCAAGTGATGGAAAATGCATGCAGGCATGGATCTCCTCAAGATCCCACCTCAAGACTTCAAATTGAACCACTTTCTCCTAGATGGTGTGCCCTTCTTGCATAAATCCTCCAACAATGTGCTCCTTGTTGATATTATGGTAGTTGTGGGAGGTATCAACCTCCATGTGTAACCTATGACTAGATTAGAATATTTCAGAAGCTAGAGAAACCCTAAACAGATGTGTACATAGTTACAAACCCTAGAAGACAAGTCGACTCAATAAAAGAATTAATATTAAAGTATTACCCTCCAAAAGAAGAAGTCGGCCTAGACAGTTGAAAAATAAAATTATAAATAGAGGGCGCTTGAGTTCATTTGTACATGCACTCACACTCAGATAAGTGGTGCACAAGTCTAGAGGGGGAGTGCAACTACATCAACTGCAGCTGGGTATTGGTCTTGGTTTGTGGTTTGGAATTTCTGCTTGGTGTGCTACCCTTGGAGAAAGGTGCATGCTCTCTCTCTCTTGGTTATCTGTTGGGTGTGGTACTGCTTATGGAATCATTCTATCTGTCAAAGGTTACGGTGCTCGAGGGTGGCTGTGTGCCTGTGGTTGGGTGACAATATTGAGATATTGTCTATGGTTAAATGAGCACATCAAATATTTTTACAAGTTATGGGACCACACCACCTTTAGGACAGTCTAACCGCTGGAGGGTAGAGTGACATTTCCTTGTTAAGCTTGTTGTGGCACCAATTGCAGCTACAACTGGGGTTTCTGATTTTGCAGCTGTAGAAAACCCTAACCTAACTCTTTGGGCACTTCAAGTGATAAGTTTGGCATAATTCTTAGATATTCTAGTGTGCCTTAGCCTAAAACACCTCTTGGCACCTTCATCTAGCAAAAACGTCAAGGTTGAACTTTTGGGTCAAAGTCAAAGTTTGATTGGTCAAAGTCAAAGTCAAAGTCAAAGACAATCATGACTTACTCTATGAAGTCAGAGAACAAGCTAGAAGGAGCTTCAAACTTCAAAGCATGGAAGACAAGGATTGATCTCATCCTTGCCAAGAACAATGTTCTAGATATCGTGAAGGGCAAGATCGTGGAACCACAGTTTGAAGCAGGAAACGAAAATGAACCTCATATTGTTGCAACAATGAAGAAGTTCAAGGACAATGAAATCAACGCTATGAGTATCATTGTGGACTCTGTAAAATATCACTTGATACCCTACATATCAAATCTTGACTCATCTAGGAAGGTGTATGATGCTCTAAGTAACCTCTTTGCAGTAAAAAATATTGGACAAGTGGTGAGTTTGAAGAATGAACTTCATGACACAAATATGACTAAGGATGACACTGTAGCCTCATACTTTGTAAGGATTTCTCAGTTGAGAGATCAACTACAAGCCATTGAAGAAGCTATTCTAGAGAAGGAAATTGTGAATATTGCACTCAATGGTCTCTCTAGATCATGTGATGCATTCGCTGCAAGCATGAACAAGAGGAAGGAGTTTCCAATGCTTGAAGAACTTTGGACATTTTGTGCACAAAAAGAGACAAGGATCGATTGAAAAGGAAGATCCCAAAAGGAAGAAGATGCTCAAGCCTATGCAACAAAGTTCAAGAGACATGAAGGTAAGAAAATATTTGGTTCAAGAAAGAAATTCAATCATAAGAGAGATATGACAAAGGTACAATGTTTTGGATGCCATGAATATGGCCACTACAAAAGGGATTGTCCTAAACTAGAAAAGAAGAGAAAAGAAAGAAACCATGCATCAACTGCCAATGATGAAGAACCTTCAAAGAAAACCAAGCATGAAGAAACATATTTATTATATTACTCAACTCTTACATGATCTCTTGAAGCCAACATGTGGCTGTTCCATAGTGGAGCTTCAAGACATATGATAGATGATCGTGAAAATATCTCAAGCATGAAGGAAAAGGAAACATCTCATAAAGTAGAACTTGGAGACTATAACTCTTATGCAGTCAAGGGAACGAGAAAATATTCTATCAAAATGGAATCAGGTAACAATGTTCATCTTAGCAATGTCTTATATGTTCCTGGTTTGAAAAAGAATTTAATATCTATTTCTTGCTTGGAAGAAAAAGGAGATAGAATAGCCTTTGTCGATGGAAAAGTTCTTGTATGGTCTAAAGATTCAAAAATAAAAGATGCTAGAGTCATTGGGATACATGAAGGAAGATTGCATAAACTCCTAGGTCAGAATGCTCAAGCTCTTGTACACAATGAACTCAATCCTAGTGAGTTATGGCATAGAAGGTATGCTCACCTTCATTATTAAGCATTTCCATCTCTAAAACAGATGGTTGTAGGCATACCATAACTACAATCAATACACGAAGGAGTCTACAGAGGATGTGCACTTGGAAGAATATTAAGAAGCCATTCCCAAGCAGTGAGAATAGATCCAAAGAGATGTTGGATCTGATACATTCAGATGTATGTGGTCCTATGCGAGTGAAGTCTCTAGGAGGCTCTCTTTACTATGTGACATTCGTAGATGACTTCTCAAGAAAGACGTGGATGTACTTGATAAAGATGATAGATGGAGTATTTGGCAAGTTCCAAGAATTCAAAGTTGAATTGGAGAACTTGATAAATAAGAAGATCAAGACGCTAAGATATGATAATGGGGGAGAATACACCTCCAAGGAGCTCGTTTCCTTTTGTAAAGCAACCAAGATTAGGAGGGAGCTGATTGTCCCACATAATTCTTAACATAATGGTGTGGCAGAGAGAAATAATCGATCCAATGAAGAATCTGTTAAGGCAATGATGAATGACCAGAATCTATCCATGTTTCTATGGGGAGAGGCAACTATGACAACTGTATATATTCAGAATATAAGTCCTCATCGTATATTGAAGAACATGAATCTAGAAGGAGCCTTCTCCGGAAAGAATCCAAGTGTGGAACACTTAAGGATCTTTGGCTGTCCTGTCTATATCCATGTTCCCAAGGACAAAAGGAAGAAGTTGGATCCGTCAGGAAAGAAGGGCATATTCGTTGGATGTAGTGATACATCAAAAGCTTACATAATATATGTCCCAGGTCAATAGAATATTTAAATTAGTAGAGACATAACTTCTGATGAGAATATTTCCTTGAAGAAATCAATAGAAGACTCCATGGACTCCAATGATGAAGAAGAAAATGAAGATCCCAAGGAAGAAAGTACATGTTCACCAGAACATTCCAGTGAAGAACCATACCAACCACTTGAACCTTTAGAACAATTTGTTGTACTTAAGAACATAAAATGACTAGCATGGCTAGAATCCACCTTACAAGAAGTAGAAAGACATAAATCTCCCAGTGGCACCTTCAGGGAGAGCAAGAAGCCCAAAATATTCTCTAGTTATGTGACACTCATGACAAATCTTGTTAATGCAGAACCTTCCACCTTTGAGGAAATAGTCAAGAAGAAATAATGGAAAGAAGCTATGATGGAAGAATATCAATCCATCATAAAAAATGATGTATGCGAAATTGTCCCTAGACCTGAAGGAAAGTCGGTAGTAACTTCAAAATGGGTCTACAAGATAAAGCATGCAGTAAATGGAAGTATCGATAAATACAAGGCAAGATTTGCGGCTAGAGGGTTCTCCTAGTAGGAGGGAGAAGACTACAATGACACGTTTGCTCCAGTTTCCATATATACCTCTATTAGAGCCATCATATCTCTTGCAACATCCATGTGTTGGAGTCTTCATCAGATGGATGTAAAGACCACTTTTCTCAATGGAGTAATTGAAGAAGAAGTATACATAGAGAAAACTCAAGGTTTTGATGTACACCCAAGAGATAACCATGTAAGTAGGTTAAAGAAGGCCTTGTATAGACTCAAGCAAGCTCCAAGGGCTTGGTATGCACAAATTGACAGTTATTTGACGAGACTTTGATTTTCCAAGAGTTATGCTGATCCAAACCTTTATTACAAGGTTGTGAATGATGCACTTGTGATCCTACTACTATATGTTGATGATTTGTTTCTAATAGGTGTAGAGCCTCTCATTATTTAGTGTAAGAAGGAGCTAGCCACTTAATTTTATATGAAGGATCTTGGTCTTGTTGCCGCCTTATACACACCTGGGCTAACGTGGAAGAAATCTTCAATCCACTTGGTGTGTCCTTGGGGGAAAGTTTCGAGTCAAGGTGTTGTCACCTGATCCTCAACTTCTCCGTCTAGGCCAACTCTTAGCGAAGCCAAAGGGGGGTAGTCCCTATGAAGAATAATCTAATGCTTTTAATCTATTGAAACTGAAAAGAAAGAACTATTCTAGGAGTTTATTTGAAACACAAGATTAAATAAAGCAACATAAGTTACTCAAAGGATACAGCCTGCGAAAAACCCATAAACATTAATCATTCACCACAAAACTTTAAATCAATAGATAAGCTGGAAGATAGACTAGTGCCAGATAAAAGTAAATGTGATGTGATGAATGTGCCGCGTTAATTTTATCGTGAAGATTTTATTTAGGGGATTTGGAATATTAAAAAGTCTTTGAAACCGTGAAGTGGGGATTGAAGTCTGGGTCCCCACTCTTTGTGTGCAAAAGTGAATGTGGCCTCTTTGTTTGTTATTTGCCAATCTTAGAGACTTACCAACCGGGTGTGCCGTAGGTCCAACGAGGAGAGTTTCCCCCCGACTTAACACACTCCACCCAAGGTAGAGGTCTTAGATGAATAACACAACCAAGAGATTTCCCTAATTATATTAGCATGCATTGCTCAAAGCATTTCTGGGTCCCTAAAGCCACTTGAGCGTAGCAGTAGGATTGCATACGTGATTGAGCAACTTGGGTGTATTTCCAATATCTTGCAAAAACAAAACTAGCAACTAGTATTTTATGAAAGCAAACCTAAAACTTTGTAGTTGATTTTAGGACTTCAATTTAGTGATTGTGAGTTGATTTTATCTTTTTATGAAAGCTAACACTAACAAAATAAGAAAAGACACGGGAAGCAACCCGAAGCAAGAAAGGAAAACAACATTGGTTTCCTACCCAGGGGCAGGGGAAACGACGAGAGACGAGCTTTGTGGCTTGCAAAATTTATTACAACTCTACACTACTTTCTTTTTGGATGCACTTGATCTTTATAATGAGATATCAAGGCTTACAATGCCTTTTTTAAGTCAAAAAATGGACTGGGGGATTCCCGACAACACCGGGGGGTTCTGAACGAGATTTGATCTTCGAAACTTGGGCGTAGCCTTCCATTGTACCTGTTACTTCTGTGTGAAAACAAGTTAAACGTTTAGAATATGATGGGAAAGAGTTTAAAAGACTAACTAACAATTGAGAAAAATTACCAAAAAAATTTCTTAAAATTTTCTAAGGAAAAAAATGAAATGTTTTGAGACTTTTGACACTTAAAACTAGCCTAAACTAAGCTCTCTTAGTTACTTCTGTTTGCTGTCCCAAAAAACAGCAAGCATGAATCAACCAACTAGCTTGATTTAGACAGTAAATGAAACAACTTCTAGCTTTAAGATTTAAGTGAAAACTGTAGAAAATTGCTTAAAAACTAGCTTAGATCTACTCTTTAGTTGGAAAAAATTGAAACTAGATCTAAATACTTTATGCATGCAGCCTTAGATACTAAGATTTATCCTTTAAAACAGAACTAACTAACATGCATGTAAAGAAAGAAGAAGGGAGAAGACATTTTTAGCAATTTTGTGGAGCCTTTGTTTGAGCCTCAAGAACCCTTAGGCAATGGAGTCTTTCTTTGGTGTGAAGAAGAGGGAGGAAGTTTATTGAAGTGCTTCAAGAGAAGAAAAGGAGCAAGCAAGCTACTTTGATTTTCCCAAAGGTTGGCCTTTCAAACTCCAAGCTTCTAAACAAGCACCTGCACAAACGATGTTTCCTACAAGAGAGACTTTGTTCCACGTTAGTTTAAACAAAAACTTAACATAAGAATCTAAGCATCAAATGCATTAAACAAGTATATTGCATATCAAACAAGCAAACCATATACTCTAATTGGATAGCAATATCCTTACCATAGCCTTCATGCAAATATGAGAAAGAAAACTAAGATTAATATTACCTCATAAACAAAAATTCCATCCACACATTTGAGTCCAAACACCAATCTTGACATTCCAAAGCCTTTTGATTCAATTAATAAAGAGAGATTACAATCATGTATACTAAGATCGCCCAAGATCCAACTGACAAAAGGGAGGAGGGTCGCCTTGTATATATAGCTAGTTGGGTGACAACTTCAAGGGAGATGCACATAGGTTAAGGAGTAGTGGCGCATGAGCTAAGGGGAGTGGCACATAGGTTAAGGGGAGATGAGTGTGGAGTGGAGAGGAGATGGAGTGTAGTGAAGTAGGGGTATGAGGGAGTGGAGTGAGGTGAAGTGTGGGTGTGTGGGAGTGAACTCGAGTGAGTGGGAGTGTGAGGGCGCATTGATAACCTTGGGATGTGTGCCATCCCTTCTAAGTTCACCACACAAGCAAGTGGGGTCGAGTCCCTTCATTGGGATCTCCTCCATGCCATGTCACTCCAGTGAAGTCTCCTACCTCTCTAGAGAACTCACCCAAGATTCTAGTTGACTCAGGACAAGGAAAAAACATGTTTCCAACATGTTCCCCAGCTTCCCTAAAAAATAGGGAATTAATTAAATGACCCATTTTCCGTATTTTTTGAGATAAATTCATTTTTTAGTGATAAAAATCACTTTTTTGCCTGGACAGAAGGGAAATAGGGGTTTACATGGTACTTTGGCTTGGAGAAAAAACATAAATATGGCATTTGACAATGATTGATGGCATATTTTTACAATTTATTGACTTACAATTAAAAATTTCCGTTTTGCGGGAAATTTATTATCTTACTAAAACATTAAAAAAAACTATCAAACCTAGCCGCAACTTCCATATGACTCAATAGACATGACCTAACATGAACTCATATACATTTAGAGACTAGACATTGGTTATACCATGCCAAGGCCTAACCACCAACACATACTCTAGCTTTGGAGTCAGTCTTTGAGTGAAAAAACTTAGAAATTATTAATCGCCCACTAAGGTAAGCAAAAAATATTTAACAAGTGAAAAAAAACTCTAGAGTACGTACCTAGGTCTTGGGTGGCCAATAGTCTTTTACAATATTTCATGCTCAAGTCATTTATTACAATGCCCTCGGAGGGATGGAAATGCGGAAAAAGTGGTCTTTTGAAAGACCGGTTGAACTTGTGAACTCTGACTTCTGAGCATATGTCTGCTCAGTCTTTGGCGGCTCATCTTCAATTCAGCTAGTGCAACTTGATGGATAACATTGGCTCCATATGGGGACGTGTGGTTGATATTTACATCTAAAGGAGACCATGCGAGAATCCAGAATCAAATGACCTGCATCATTGATGCCTCGTCAACAACATATCCATATAAAACCAATAATAAACATGAATTGCGATGATAATATACAAGTACATATGATATGCCAAAGCATTTAAAATACATGTGAATATGGTACGTAAAGCAGTAAATAATGTACAGAAAGACAAAGCATAATGTACAAAGGATAAGGGTTAGAGAATATGATACAGAAGATGCCCCCATGGGCATCAGATGATGTCATTGAAGAACAACTTGAGAAGTTGACCGTTGATTGGAAGTGCCAACTTCTCACCATCCAAACTGCTGAGACAAAAAGAATTCTTGCCAGCTATACCCTATATGATGTATGGACCTATCCATAAATTGTCAAACTTTCCATGATTCCCTAGATTTTCCCTTCTTTTATCTCAAAGAAGGACTGTGTCCCCTTCCTGAAAAACTCTCTGTCGTGAAGACTTATCAAAAGTCTTATTTACCTTTTCTTGATTCTTTATACTCTGATCCAATTCTTTCCTTCTGATCTCATCTAACTCTACCAACTGATCAATTATGCTCCGTTGGAAGTCCTCATCCAGACCATATTTCTGCACAAATTGATACACTGGAAGCTTTAAGTGAACTGGTAAAGTAGCATCGAGCCCGTAGACTAGCTCAAAATGACTCTTCTTTGTAGAACTCTTTTTTGTGATTCTATCCGCTCATAATGCAAACTTAATCTTATTATCCCATGAACTCTTATTATTCCCTACTGTTTTCTTAAGAATATTCATTAAATTCTTATTGCTGGATTCAACAAGACCATTACCTTGGGGATAATAGTTCGAAAAGTGGGACAACACAATGTCGTACTTAAAACATAATGAAGACAACTCTGTTGAACTGAAGGGCTTGGCATTATCAATTGTAATCTTGGCGAGCACACCGAACCGAGTGATTATCCTATCTTCAAGGAAATCCATGACCACTTTGTCGGTTGCTGACTTAGTGGGTATTGCTTCTACCCACTTAGTAAAATAATTAGTTGCTATAATTATCCAAGTATAACCATTACTTGAATTATCCTTAAACTGACCTATGAAATCAAGCCCCCATTGCTGAAAAGGGGCTTCGACCACTACACGCTGAAGAGGCAAGGCTGCAAGCTTCTGTTTTCCAGTGAATAACTGACATTGCTGACAACTCCTGACCTTTTTATAAACATATGAGAAAATGGTCGGCCAATAGTAATCGGATCTAGGGATTTTGTGGGCGATAGTTTTAGCCACAAAGTGTCCACCACAAAATTTTAAATGGAAGTCAACCAAAAGTCTCTTGGACTCTAGCTCATCAACACACCTAAGTATCACTCCATTGGGGTTTTTCCACCCCAAGTCGTCTTGAATGATACAATACTTAGCCGCTTTCAACCTCAATGCCCTTCTCTTATGACCAATCAAATGACTTGGACATGTGAGGTTTGAAATAAAGTAGATGATATCTGAATACCATTGGTGCTGTTCTAACTTCTGAAGTTCAGATGACAAGGCTGGCCTAGCTTTATTGTTTTGACATACCAGATCCAACACTTGTTCATTTCCTTTAGTGAGCATTTGAGCCAACCCTTGACCTTTAATCAATTTAGTGGGTTTAATCTCTAAGTCATATTCTTGAATCTTGGAGACCCACTTTCCTCTAACTCCCAAACAATCCTATTGCCCAAGGCTATCTTTTACTGCTGAGTGAGGGACATACCCCACAACTTTTGAGTATCCTATATAGACTCAGAAATGCTTGAGAGATTTAACTAACACATAAGCTTTATTTTCCATACTAGTATAGTTAAGCTTAGAATTTTGTAATGTCTTACTCATAAAAGCAATGGGTTGCTCCTAACCCTCTTCATTTTTCTGGAGCAAGACCCCTGCAATAGTGTCTTCCGAAGCGAAGGAAAATATTTGAAAATCTTTTGAATAATTTGGACTAATTAACACAGGATATTTTCCAATTGCATCCTTAATACTTTTGAAAGCATTCCTTCATTCCTCTGTCCACTCATATTTAGCATCCTTTTTCAATAATTTAAGGAGTGGCTTCATCATCTCGACCAAGTTTGGTATGAACCGTCTGACAAAGTTTATCCATCCAAGAAAATACTGAAGGGATTTCTTGGTTGGGGGTAAATGAACTTTATTTATGGCTTCGACCCTTTTAGGATCCATCTATTAATATTATGGTAGCTTCGGGAGGTATGAACCTCTATTGTGACTTATGACGAGACTAGAATCCTCTGGAAGGAAGCAAAGAATTGAAGGAAACCCTAGACAAGTTGTCGGCTGAACAAATACATCTAAATTGAATTTATTGATACCCATAAGGAGAATTCGGCCCCAGTTAGCCTGCCCAGTTCACTATAAATATAGGGCGCCAATTTTCATTATTCATCATCTCAGCAGTTGCAGAGAGAGCCAAATCTGCGCAAGCAGTTGCAGTTTTGGTGCGCAAGTTTATGGGAGAGTTGGGAAAGTGGCGCGCTAGCTTCTGGGTGGGATCATCTGTTTAGCTTAGTTTCTATTTTCTTTCTTGGTGCATTAGCCTCTCTTGGCTATTGGATTGCTACCATGATTCTCTTCTCAATCAAGGTCAAGGTGCTCGGAGGGTGGCTTTGGCCAGTGGTTGGGTGACGAGGGTATTGTCAATGGTAAAACGAGCACAATCTTCTATATTCTAATAGGTTATGGGCCCACACCCCTTCAGTCAGCCTAAAATGCTGGAAGGAAACATAGCCGCTATATATTGAGCTCATTGAGGAACTGTCGCTAGGGTTACTAGCAGGAGCAGCTTCCAAAGCACTGCAGCTAGGGTTACTAGTAGAAGCAGTTGCAGAAACCCTAATTCTCAGATTCGACACCTTGTGATGGAGCATATCGCTCAAGGAGAAGATATTTAGATGTGCCCTAACTCAACGCACCTATTGACTCTCTTAGAAGACAGAAATGACGAAGTTGAAGTTTTGGATCAAGGCATGACCAGTTAACAATCAACTGAAGACATGTGTTAAACAATCAGTCTCTTACACTACTCAGCACTTACCGGGACAATTGAAGATGACATGTGGATAATCGACAATGGAGCTTCTAGGCACATGATGGGAGATCAAGCTAGACTCTCAAATATAAATGAGAGAAAGACATTGTACAAAGTGGAGCTTGGAGACAAAAGCACCTACCCCGTCGAAGGATTTGGACAAGCCTCCGTCAAGTTGGAATCAGGTAATCATGTTCACTTAAGCAATGTTTTATATGTACCTGGTTTAGAAAAGAATCTTGTATCAATATCATGTTTAGAAGACAAAGGAAACATAATAGCCTTCATGGATGGAAAAGTGTTATCATGGCATAAAGATTCCAGCATAGAAGATGCTAGGGTTATTGGAAGACGTGAAGGAAATCTATATAGACTACTAGAATGAAATGAAGAAGCTCTAGTACATGACGAAGTCAACCCTAATGAGCTTTGGCATAGAAGGTATGCTCATATCAATTATCAAGCATTACCTTTCCTCAGAAAGATGGTTGAAGGAATACCAGAATTGAAATCTACACACAAAGAAATTTGCAAGGGATGTGCCCTTGGGAAGGATATCAAGAAACCATTCCCAAGCAGCAACAACAGATCTAAGGAAACCCTAGATCTAATACACTCAGATGTTTGCGGTCCAATGCCAGTTAGATCTTTAGGAGGATCTCTCTACTATGTAACCTTCATAGATGACTATTCAAGAAAGACGTGGCTGTACCTACTGAAGTCAAAAGACGAAGTATTCAACAAGTTCCAAGAATTCAAGGCAGAAATAGAAAACCTTACGAACAAGAAGATCAAGACATTAAGAACAGATAATGGAGGAGAATATGCCTAGAAGGAGTTTGTTGCATTCTGCAAATCAACAGGGATTAGGAGGGAGCTGATTGTTCCTCATAATCCTCAACAAAACGGTGTAGCAGAAAGAAAGAACAGATCTATCGAAGAAACAGTAAAATCCCTATTGAACGATTAAGATCTATCCATGTTTCTATTTGGAGAAGCAGCAATGACGACAATATACGTACAAAATAGGAGCCCTCATCGCATATTGAAGGACATGACACCAGAAGAAACATTCTCAGGTAAGAAACCTAACGTAGAAAACTTAAGAATATTTGGATGTCAAGTTTACTCTCATATTCCCAAAGATAAAATAAATAAACTAGAACCCTCAGGAAAGAAGGGGATATTCATGGGATATAGTGATTCATCCAAAGCCTGCAGAATATATATTCCAGAACAACACAAGATAGAAATAAGCAGAGACGTAACATTCGATGAAAGGATGGCCTTAAGAAAATCTATTGAAGAAACTATAGAAGAAGAAGAAATTGAAAAACCAAATGAAGAAAACACAGAAAGAAAAATAACGAAAAGGATCAACCTGATCATCCTATGGAGCCATGTGAAAACATTGATCCAGATAATATACCAAAGAACAAGAAATGACCAGCTTGGCTTGAAGACACATTACAAGACGCAAAAATAATGAAGGTTCCAGAAGGAACATCCAGGAAGAGAAAAAGACCGAAAAGATTCTCAAGTTATGCAACATACATGACAAAGCTTCTAGATGAAAAACCTACTACATTCAAAGAAGTAGTTAATAAGGGACAATGGAAAGAAGCTATGGCGGAAGAACACCAGTCCATTATGAAAAATGAAGTATGGGAAATTGTACCCAGACCTAAAGAGAAATCAGTGGTAACCTCAAAATGGGTATACAAGATCAAACATGCAACAGACAAAAGCGTGGATAAATATAAGGCAAGATTCATGGCCAGAGGGTTCTCCCAGAAGGAGGGAGAAGACTATGACGAAACCTTTTCTCCAGTGGCAACGCATACCTCCATCAGAGCTATCATATCTCTTGCCACTTCCATGGGATGGAATCTACACCAGATGGATGTAAAGACAACCTTTCTCAACAGAGCTATTGAAGAAGAAGTATATATTGAACAACCTCAAGGATTCTAAGTACATTCCAGAGACACTCACATTTTCAGATTGAAGAAAGCTCTATATGGACTCAAACAAGCTCCAAGGGCTTGGTACACCAGAATTGACAACTATCTAACAAGACTTGGTTTCTCCAAGAGTCATGCAGATCCAAACCTTTATTACAAAGTCGTGGACAACGCACCTGTGATTCTACTATTATATGTTGATGATCTATTCATAACAGGTGAAGAGTCTCTTATCATCCAGTGCAAGAAGGATTTAGCCTCTGAATTTGATATGAAAGATCTAGGTCTCATGCACTATTACTTGGGACTAGAAGTATGGCAGAAGCGTGGTGAAGTATTCCTTGGACAAGGAAAGTACGAAATAAAGATCCTTCAAAAGTTTGGAATGATGGATTGTAAGTCCATGGACACTCCTATGAATGCGGATATAAGAAAATTGAAAGTCCCATATTCCAATCCAGTAGATCCATCTCTATATTGGCAGCTAATTGGATCATTGATGTATTTGGTAAATACTCCACCAGATATTTGCTTTGCTATAAATACATTAAGTCAGTTCTAGGTGGAACCTAGACAAGAGCATTGGATAGCTACAAAGCATGTCCTAAGATATATTTGTGGGACAATAAACTATGGCTTGAGATATACCTCATCCATTGATATCCAACTTCATGGATTCACAGACTCTGATTGGGCAGGAAGTGCAGAAGATAGAAAGAGTACTTCAGGTATGTGTTTCAGCTTGGGCTCCGCTATGATATCTTAGGGTAGCAGGAAATAGAAGTCAGTCGCACTCAATACAGCAGAAGCAGAGTATATGGAAGCTTGTGAAGCATGCACAGAAGCAGTATGGCTAAGGAAGTTAATCTTCGATTTATTTGATCAGACTCCAAAATCGACCATAATATATTGTGATAATCAGAGTTGCATAAGATTATCCGAACATCCAGTGTTTCATGAAAGGTCGAAGCACATTGAGATCAAATACTACTTTATTCTAGATAAAGTCCAGGAAGGAGAGGTAAATCTCGAGTATATCCCCATTGATGAGCATACAACATATATCCTGACAAAACCTCTATCCAGAATCAAGTTTGCATATTTTCGAGAGAAGATGGGGATCATGGAAATAACTCCCTTAGCTGAAAGAGAAGATTCTCCAAGCTAGAGAAGGTACGGAAGATATTCTTGAAGAACATTTATTTTTGTGATTTAAATAACTCTCCAGTTAGGAAGGAGCACTGAAAACATTATTTATTTTTATAATTGAAAATTTAGTCCAGATTGGACAGATGCTTTCCTGTTCGGAAAGTGGATTGAGATTTCTGACGGATAGTGACTTCCCATTGTAGTTAACATGGGAGGCAGACTGATTGCT
>ML810981.1:43697-87920 GCA_009831015.1 Picea engelmannii
CCAATTTTTATAAACCTTGGGACTTCCTCTGTCCCAATGTTGATTTCAATATAATTGCCATGCTTGATTACTTCTTTTTTATTTTTATACATATCATGCCTGTCAAAACTATTTTCTAAAGCAACTATTCCTCTGGGAACTGGATTTTTTATTGGATTATCCTCCTCAACATACTCTTTCCCCTCCTCTTTGTAACTGACATTGAAACCTGATAATTCATTGACATTGTGGATGAACCTTAGAACTTGTTCATCATATTTGAAAAATTTCCAATGATCAATATTGTCTGGGACAAATGGACTAAAGATTATCTCCAACTTTCCTTTTCCTTTCATTAGATCTTCTGAGGGATGGAGGGTAGAAGTTGCTACATCTAAACTGTCAGCCAGGTTGTTTTGGTCTCTAGGGATATCAATGAGATCCATAACATCAAAGAATTATATGAAATCCCAAATGGTGTTTCTTTATCTTCTTAACCTCTCACTTTTGCATGCACATTTGTTTTTTACTTGGAGAATTACTAAGTCTGAGTCACCTTTTACATTTAGAATGCTGATACCCATGTCCTTAGCAATTTCCAAGACAAACAAAAGTGCCTCATACTTGGCCACATTGTTTGTTGCATCAAAGTCAAGTCTGAATGAAAAATTATAAGTTTTCCTAGTTGAAGATTTTAAAACAATTCCTGCCCCTTTGCCTGATCTTGAGTGGGCTCCATCAAAATTCATCTTCCAAGCTTTATTGTTGATTAAGGTTGGTTGTCATTGATGTCAACCCTTGAAGAAAGCTCGATAGCACAAATGTTTGGGTAATGGACCCAAGTTTGTTTGATGACTCATTATTGTCTTGTCATGGTTGATAATAAGTAGAAATGGATGAACTCTAAAGTGGTCCCCCTTATGGTGAAAGTCCTCACGGGAAGACGCTTTGCGGATTGAGTTATCCTAGAAGTATGGTTAGAGAACCCATTCTTATTTGTGGAATAATGAGATGAAGGTTAGTGAATTTGTCAACGAAACTATCCTAGATGGATAGTGATTATCATGCCATTTCTAGTGGTATGTGGAACGTCACATAACTCCTCACGGTTAGAGAGTTATGGCCATGAGAAGTTGGAGAACCCAGGTTTGGGTAATGGACCCAAGTTTGTTTGATGGATAATGTTATGAGTTTTGATATATTTTCAAGTAATACAATTCTATATGGATAGTACATGTCATTCTATTTTTGGTGGTATGTGGAACATCACATAACTTCTCACGGTTTGAGAGTTATGGCCTTACGAAGTTGGAGGACCCTCATATTTCATCTAAAAGCCCCAAAAGGTCAAAGTAGTCAAAATGGTTTAAGAGATTTTAGAAAGTAAATAATAAAGTGAAGTGATGAGTGTACTATAATTCAAAGTGAATACAAATGAATTATTTAGATAATAAATTTAATGGAGAAATTAGAAGTGGGTTAACCTTAAAATAATGAAAGTGGGCAAAGTGACCTAGAAGATGTTTTTAAGGAAGCTACTTGGAGAGTATAAATAAGAGGCAAGACTCTCTCATTTCATATCACACTTGAGAATATTGAATATCTATAGGTGTTTGAGGTAACCAAAGGATATCAAAGATGAATTTATGAGGGAAGGTGAAGAAAAGAAGGCCGGAATTCAAGGAAGGATAAATGCTTTTGATGATGCTTTTTAAGGTATGTTATTTATAGGTCATCTCACCATTTTCGCAATAATTTTTTTTCTAGAATGATTCAGACCGAAATTTATATGCCATTGAGGAAACATATCTAAGTATCCGTGGTAAAAAATTTAGCTTGTGGGTCATTTTATTTTTGGAGTTACACTTCGTGGAAAATAGGGTTTGTGGTTAGTCCTGAAACTAGTCTAAAACAAGTGTTTCAGGTAAAAACGTCATAAATTCTTCATAACAGATCCAAATTCAGTAAGACCTAATGTGTTGGTTATATTACAATCTATATTATGTTGTGTAACAATTTTAGATTGATTCAACAAATATTCTGTGCGGGACATGCTCTACAAGGTCGCTCTCTAGAATAATCCAGAATTTAGCAGGGTATGACGTTTTTTCTATAACTACTTTTCTGAGAGGTTCCAAGTAGTGAAACCTGGAGTAATTTCACAAAAAAAACTGAAGAATATCGTGTATTAGTTTCAAATCTTTATTCATTATAGGTACAAAGTTATGATTATTTCAAGTTAGGGTTGTTGACTAATCCAAAACTAGTCATGTGAGACTAAATAAAAGTTTGATGAAAATGCTAGTCTCTTGTTGTCAAAGTTAAGGAAGGTTTGCAGGTATGTGATCATATACACCAGGCCTATTGCAGAGTTACAAATCATATTTGGATGATGAAATTGATGAAGGCTTTTGGTTAAGGTACATGTTGTGTACATGGTTGAGACAAGTAGTTGATGAGTTGGCACATACATGAGGTGTATAGATGATGATGTTGGTACATATTGATGAGTCATAATTGATGAGTAGTTGACACATGATTGGTACATACTTGGTACATGGTTGGTTTCACTTATTTATGGTACATGTTGATTACAGGTTGTTTGGTACAGGTTGGTGCATTGTTGATGCACTTGTTTATGGTTCAGGTTAATTACAGGTTGAGGTACATGTTGATGCATGGTTAATGCATGGTTCAGGTTTATTGGTACAGATTTATAGCAGTATATCTTACAGTGATAATGTGACAATGGTTCCATCATTCTACTTCTACTTCAGGGAGGTTGGACGGGGAAAATACAAGTGGTTGTAGCCACCTTCCGGTTGTAGCCGGAGAACATAGGGGTTTGTAGCCTCCTTCTGGTTGTAGCCAAAGAATTGGAGAGTTGGAGCTTCTCTTAGGTTGTAGCCTGAGAAACTAGGGGGTTGGACCTCCTTCTAGTTGCAACTGGAAAACAAAGGAATTTGGTGCTTCCAATGAATGTAATTTTTCAAGACATAAGAAAAAACATTCTGTGGTTTTCTCCCGCTTTGGGTTTCCACATAAAACACTGGTGTACTATGTATGTGTATGATTTATATTTGTTCATTTCTCATTATTGGATGATAATTCTACATTGATATAACACTTGGATTATTTGGTTTAAAAAGGATTAAAATTGCTCTATTACTGATTCACCCCCCTCTCAGTAATCCAACAATTGGTATTAGAGCAGGTTCTTTCAGAAATTAGTTTAGCCACTGAAAGTTAGATCATGGAGAGAAACAACTTGTATAAAAATGGAATACCATAGTTTGATGGAAAAAATATGCTTTTTGGAGCACAAGGATGAAGACATATATACAGGCATAGGGATTTGAAATTTGGAAATCAATTGTAGATGGATACACAGCACCAACAGTTCCACCAACAAATAACAAAGCAGTGAAACTCGGCCAGAATAATTCCAAAGCCACAAATGCACTTCTGAATGGTCTCAGTGAAACGATATTCACCAAAGTTGCACATTGTAAATCCGCTAAAGAGATTTGGGACAGGCTTCAAAATATTTATGAAGGAGATTCAAAAGTCAAAGCAATAAAGCTACGAACTTACAGAGGTCAGTTCGAACAACGAAAGATGAAGGAAGATGAGAATATTGCAGCCTACTTCTTACGAGTCGATGAAAAAGTGAATGCAATCATAGGATTTGGAGAAGAAATCGAAGAATCTGTAATTGTTCAAAAGGTACTAAGATCTCTTCCTATGAGGTTTGACCCTAAGATATCAGTACTAGAAGAAAGATTAGATCTAAACTCAATAATCATGGACGAACTGCATGAAATCTTCACAGCATATGAAATGAGAATTGAACAAGAAAATCCAGATGTAAACGAAGCAGCTTTCAAAGCATCCAAAAGATCAAAGCAAAAGGAAAAACAACAAGAATAACATAGCAGCAACAATGATGTCTCAAAAGATGATGAATAAGTGACCAACTTCATCAAAAGATTGAACAAGGGAACTGACGACAGGTATAAAGGTAAGTTTCTTTTAATTTGTTTTAATTGTGATGGTATTGGTCATTTTGCTAACAAATGTTCTCATAAGAAAAACAAAAATGATAAAGGTTACTCAAAAGACAAACAAACATATAAAGACAAAAGAACCACAAAGAAAGTTTTCAATAAAAGCTTATGCACTAAAGAAGACATCTCATCATCAGATGAAGATGAAGTTAGTGACAGTGAGACAAGAATAGTTCTATTCATGGCAGTAGAAGGCTTTGATAAAGAAGACTCTGAAGAAGAATATGAAGAAGTCGTAGAAGAATATGAAGAAGTTGAAGAAGAAATTGAAGAGTCATAAGTTGACTACTGAGAAGAATTGATGTGTGCCATAGAAGTTATCAGAAGAGAAAAGAAGAAAAACAAGAAACTACAAGTGGAACTAGACAAGAAAGAAGACACTCAAGAACTAGAACAAATGATCACAAATTTGAGGGTTCAAATAAAAGAAGATAAAAGAATTGAAGAAGCACTCAAATAACAACTAGAAGAAAATGACAAGATCATTGGAAATTTGGAAGCAAAGATTATCACATTAAGAAAGGATATTCAAAAGAAAAATATGCAGAATAGCTTAAAAGTTTTGGATGACATTATCAGCAGTAAAAAATCTCATCTTGACAAGTCCGGACTTGGATACAATCAGACAGAAAATGGATCAAGCTCCATAACAAAAAAGCACAAAACATATCCAAAAAGCTATGCAAAAACAATTAAACGGGATAGGAAGATATACAAGAAAGATTACAGGAACACTCCTCAAACGAGAAGATTCAGATTTCAGAATCAACAACAAACATATAGACCTCAAGAAGAAGAATGATTCATAAGAGAACCTCCTTTCAGAAGATCTTCAACTCTCAAGTATCAAACTATATTTTTTGGTTTATGTTATGCATGTAATAATTTTGGACATAAAACTGTGAATTGCAGAGCTAACAACAGGAACATAAACAACTTTGAAAGTCATACACAAAAGAGTTTTCCAAGAAGGCCTAGTGAAACACATAGAAGAAGTTACAACAGGTTTGAATATTTGAGAACTGAAGTGGAATGTTACAAATGTAACAACTTTGGACACATGGCCAAAGATTGCAGAATGACAGTCCCTCCTAGAGAACTACAACAGAATAACAACAATCATAGACATGAACCTCAGAAAAGACATGGATAAGAAAACATAATCAATATAGCAATGAATAATGCACACTCGCTCTACAAGCTAAGCAGAAGAAACGTGGTTGGTATGTTGACAATGGTTGTTCAAAACACATGACAGGTGATAGAGACAGGTTTCTTACATTAAGAAAGGAAATAGATGGACCAGTCTCATTCAGAAATGATGATTCAACTAAAATCATTGGAAAATGCATAGTCAGAATTGAGAACAAGAATACAAAGACAGAAAATGTTCTACTAGTAGAAGATATGAAACATAATATTCTAAGTGTGAGTCAAATGTGTGGCCAAGGTCATAAAGTTACTTTCAATTCACAAAAGTGCAAGATAAGAAAAGAAGGTTCAGAAAAATTGATTGCTACAGCTGCAAGAACTTCAAGCAACATATATGTGTTAAGTGAAATTGGAAATGAAAAGTGTTGTCTAGGAAAGGAAGATGAAAGTTGGCTATGGCATAGAAGAATGGGTCACATACATTTTGATAACCTTGTCAAAGTCAACAAAAGAAAAACAGTCAGAGAAATTCCCCAGATCACGAAATCAACCAAACACTTTATGCAAGCATTGTCAACAAGGAAAGAAAACAAAGACCAGGTTCAAATCAAAGGAATATTCAATGACAAGACCACTGGAAGTTGTGCACACTGATCTAGTTGGACCAACTACAACAAAGGGTTTAAAAGCTGATAAATAATTTATGTTATTAGTTGATGATTATACAAGAATGACTGCAGTTTTCTTTCTCAAGAATAAGTCAGAAGCTTTTGAAAACTTTAAGATCTACAAGGAAATGGTTGAAAATGAAATGGATTAAAAAATCAAATGCTTGAGATCTGATAATGGAGGAGAGTTCACTTCAAGGGAATTTATGGATTACTGCAACAATCATGAAATAAAAAAATAGTTCTCTGTTGCTATGATACTTCAATAGAATGGAGTCGTTGAAAGAAAGAACATGGCAGTACATGAAATGGCTCGAACAATGCTAATGGATTCCAAATTGACAGATATATTTTGGACATAGGCAGTGCATACAACAATTCACATTCAAAACATAGTAATGCTAAAAAACAACACTGCCAAAACTCCCTACGAGCTATGGAAAGGAAGACCAGCAAATGTGAAACACTTCAGAGTTTTTGGAAGCAAATGCTACATCAAAAGAGAAGATGGCAGAATGAGAAAGTTTGACTCTTGTGTGGACAAATGAGTACTTGTTGGTTACTCAAATACAAAGAAAGCATAAAAGTGTTACAATTTTAGATTGAACAATGTTGTGGAAAGCATCAACGTAACAATTAATGAAACAGGCAGACCATAATCAAAGGAAGAAGAAAATGAATCAATGGAACAACCTTTCGAAAATGAAGTAGAAGATGAAAAATAAGTAGAAGAGGAAAGTGAAGAGAATCCGACAGAAGCAGAAGAGAAAGTTCAACAAGTGTCTCCAAAGACACCTAGAAGACGAGTACAGAAGAATCATCCTTCAGATCAGATTATTAGAAGCAAAGATGCAGAAGTTGAGACTAGAAGAAGAATCTATTCACCAGAACAAACACACCTAACACTCTTATCTACAATTGAACCAAACTGTTTTGAAGAAGCCAACAAGGATGAATTTTGGAATAAGACCATGGATGAAGAATTGGATCAAATAGGGAAAAATGACACTTGAGAATTGGTTCCAAGACCAAAGAATAAGAATGTGATCGACACAAAATGGATTTTCAAGAATAAATTGAATGAAGATGGACATGTTACAAGGAACACAGATAGATTAGTATGTAAAGGATATGCACCGATTGAAGGAATCGACTTTGAAGAGACATTTGCCTCAGTTTCCAGAATGGAAACAATCCATTTGCTTTTAGCTTATGCATGCTCCAAAAATATTAAAGCGTATCAGATGGACGTGAAATCAACTTTTTTGAATGGGGAACTTGAAGAATAAGTTTACATTGAACAACCATAAGGATTTCAGTTGTCAGAGAATGAAAACTATGTGTTCAAATTAAAGAAGGCCTTGTATGGTCTAAAATAGGCTCTTAGAGCATGGTACTCGAGACTGGATACATATTTACAACAGACAGGGTTCAGAAAAGGAAGTGCAGAAACAACCTCTACATCAAGGTAAGTCAAGGTAATATTTTATTAATTTAACTTTATGTTGATGATATTATTTTTGGTAGTGATGATGACAGGTTAAGCCAAAAATTTGCAAACGATATGCAGAATGAATTTGAAATGTCATTATTTGGAGAAATATCCTTCTTTCTAGGACTTCAGATATGTCAAAACAACCAAGGAATTTCTATTTCTCAAACCAAGTATATAAGAGAAATGTTAAAGGGGTTCGGAATGGAAGATTGCAAACCAGTTATCACTCCCATGCAAACCAATTATCACTTCCATGCAAGCCAGTTGCAAGTTAAAAAAATATGATGATTCAAAGTCTACAGATCAGAGATAATACAAGTCAATGATTGACAACCTACTTGTTGGCCCTTAACCAAGTTTTGGGATAACCTTGGTCATTTTGACCTATTTTGGGACTTCGACAGCTAGTCGAAGAAGGAGCGCCAAGCGAAGCAGAAATCACAAGATCTTGGTCTACTTTTAGGCCCCTTTTAGGGTTTTGGGGTTAATGTAATGGGAAAGGGATGTCGGCCCGTGGGTTTACCCACGCTTAGGCCCACTTTTGTAATGTATAAATAGGTACTTAGGCAATGTAAGGATGGTCGATGGCTTAGTGCTAGTAGTTATATCTGTGTGATCGGATGTGGATTGTAAATGCTCCGTGCATGATTGGAAGAGGCTTGCAGAGCTAAGTGCAAGTTGTTGTAAGAGGTTGTAGAAGGCTTTGTGCTGAAGTGCAAGGAAGAAGGATCTAGCGAGCTGTGCAGATCTTCTGTCCTGTGCGAAGTAAGGGTGTTGAGTGGCTTTGTGCTGTAACCGATTGAAGACACTAATAAAGAAGAAGAGTTGGTGGACGTAGCCCTAGGGTGGGGGTGAACCACACAAATCTGTGTATTATGCTTTGTTATTTGACTTGATGTGTTTATCTCTTTCTTTGCTAAGTGCTTTGATATATTGATCTACTTATGCTTTGTGCTTCTTAGATGTGTATGAATGTTAGATCTGATATGTATGAAGATGCTTAGTGCCGATCTACTGGATCCGATCTATTTTACTGTTGCTAAGTGATGAAAAATATTAGATCTAAGTGAATGCTGTGATGCTCTGTGCTATCTGCGAAGTATAATAAGGGTTGAATATTGATGAATGATCGATGCTAAGTGATATAATCACAGATCTGTGTGCTAGCTAAGGTTGCATACACCTGAGTCTTGCAACCACCCCTGCCTCTACCCTGGGTGAGACTTCATCTGCTTCGTAGGTGTTGCTGAAAGGGTCTGTAGTTAGGGTTTTGTTGGTGTTCTCTTGAGCATTGAACCCGAGGTCTACCCCAGTGCCAACAAATGGTTCTGTTGTTGTGACCTGAAACTGTGATTGCTGGGAACTAGAGAAGAAGAAGCTTTGTGCAAAGAAAGCTCTGTGCATAGACCTGTTTCTCTAGTGCGCAGTGTTCTTCTGGTGGTGAAGAAGCATGAGGGATGACGCAATGAGATTGCGATGGTCCGCTCGACATAAACCAAATATCGAGATATTGAGGGTTATAAATGGTAGTTGGGTGTAAAATTTCCGTGGGGAAATGAACGGGAGAATTGGGGGGATTTGGGGGTGGAGTAGTCATTCTCAATTTCAGAGCAGCCGTGGGTGCAGAGTCCCAGTCCCAGAGGAACAGATGCAGAGAGAGCATAGGACATACTCTCAAGTAGTGAGACAGATAGTGCTTTGCATAAATCACATAGAGCTAGAACATGATTGTGCAGATTAAGTTGTAGCTGAAAAAGTGAACCAGGTTGGTACAATGTGATGTGAAAATATGGTTTCGAAGTACAAGACAGGAAGACTCATGTTTGTAAGTTGAAACAATCTCCTAGAGCTTGGTATGACAAGATTGATAGTTTTCTTATGAGCTTGGGCTTTACCAAGAGTAAAGTTGATTCTAATATTTACATCAAGGTTATGAATGATGAGCTAGTTGTATTTCTACTATATGTGGATGAATTATTCTTGACAAGCGAAGAGAATCTCATCATATATTGCAAAAGGAAGCTTGTTGCAGAATTTGATATGAAAGACCTAGGCTCGATGCATTATTTCTTAGGTATTGAAGTTTGGAACAGCCCAGAGAAGATCTTCCTTAACCAAGGGAACTATGCAGTTGAAATACTGAGGAAGTTTGACATGTTGGAATGTAAAGCCATGGCCACACCGATGGAGATGAATTTGAAGCTGCTGGTTGATACTTCGTCAAAGTTATTTGATGCTACTCTATACAGACAGATTATTGGTTCGTTGATGTATTTGACAAATACTAGGACATATATATTCTTTGCTGTGAACACCTTGAGTCAGTATCTGGTGGATCCTAGACATTCTCACCTTGTAGCTGCAAATCATGTGATGAGATACCTTAAGGGTACGTTGGATTATGGTCTCTGTTATACTGGATATTGTGACTTCATATTGTTTGGCTCTACTGATTCAGATTAGGATGGAAGTGCTTCAGAAATAAAAAAAGCACTTCAGGATATTGTTTCATTTTGGGGTCAGCCATGACTTCGTGGCAAAGCAGGAAGCAATCCGGTATTGATTTCAGTACGACTTAAGCGGAATACATTGCAGCATGCTCCACCAGTTGCAAAGCCATATGGATTTGAAAGTTGTTCACATGTTTGTTCGATCTAGAGATGGAAGCTACCATGATTCTATGTGGTAAACATAGTTTCATAAAGATGATAAAGAATCCAATGTTTCATGATAAGGCAAAGCACATAGAAATATGTTATCACTACATTCATGACATGGTGCAGAAGGGAGATGTAAAGCCCCAATATGTTGGCACAAATGAGCAGGTTACAGATGTGTTGACTAACCCTCTGTCTCGTGTGAAGTTTGAGTACTTTCGAGACAAGTTGGTGTAGTTCGAAAGGACCTCCTTCGAAAGGGGGAGTGATGCTAATGATACTATGCTATCCTGAACAAAATCATGTAGCTCAGTTGGGATTTTATATCCTAGGGGACTGATCATCCCTGGGCATATCCTGAAGGTCCGGTAAGGACGGTCTGTCAGAGTACCTGTGCATGTATATGCCAGTTGTGGTAAGTAGTGGTAGCTCAATTAGGATTCTATATCCCAGGGAATCTTATGATTCCTGGGTAGATCCCAAGGGTCCAGTAAGGACGGTCTGTCAGAGTGCCACAGATGTTGTTGTTGATGCACCTGCCTCATTTTGTTTCCACATATAGATGTTTATGTTCCAGCTTCATGTTGTTGATGATGATGATGTTATTACAACTTCATGCTATTGATGATGTTGATGTTCCAGCTTCATGTTGTTGTTGTTGATGATGTTATTCCAAGTTCGTGTTGTTGAGGTTGATGTTCCAACTTAATCCTATTGTTGATGATGATGTTACTCCATCTTCGCACTGCAGATGATGATGATGTTCGGTTTCTGCTGATGTTGATGATGAGAAAAACTTTCGATGATCTATATATATGGATGACAATGTTCCTGATGTTGATAACGATGTTCCCTCCTCTTAATGATGTATTGAGTCGAATCAATTGTTATTAATGTTGTTAGTAGAATACCCTTTTTGTTAAGGGGGAGTGTTGAAATATTGTAACTTCGAAGAATATTCTAGCCAAGAGAGAGTTGAATAATATTATTATCTTATATTTAATTAGGCCCTATTGTGCCTTAGTAAAAGTCAACTCTATTGTGCCTTGATATTTAACTGTAAATTAAGAGGGTAAAGTGACAGGTTGGCCCAGACCTAATTATAGGATGGCCAGACCACTATTTATAAGAGAGGCCAATGCCTCATTTCGACACATACACACCTAGATCTGCAATACAAAAGTCTTGGAGGAGAAGATGCTGCAACTGGGGGTGACATCAATGAGGGTTTCTGGTCTATCTCTTGGTATTTTTTGGTCAAGTGGTGTGCTACTCTTCCTAGTGAAGGAGTAGAGGAGGATCCTCTGTTCGATCTTTGGTCTATCTATATTGAGGAATTTTTTGTTGGGTTTTAACCCCATGAGGGTTTCCCAAGATAATCTGTGTCTCTATTTTTTGTATGATTGCCTCTCTTTCAGTGATCTTATTTATGCATCTAATGTGCTAAATGATTATAATAATAAAGAAGAACCTTAACTGCTAGCTGTATAAGTAAAACTTCAACACTTGCTTTAATACAATTTTTGAGTGGTTTCTTTGCAAGTTTTAGTGGCTGAATTCATTGTTGTCACATCAAGTTTGATATAGCCATAAGGATGCAAAATACTTATCCATATGTTATCACTGAAATTTCATCCACAAATGGTTACAGGAATCCAACATCTTGAAACAACTATGAGTCCACCTGTTGTTCCAGAGTCTGTACTTAAGGCTTTGAAAAGTATAGTGTCTAGGAATCTGAAAGTTAGTAAAGTGTAAAAAGGGAGGAGAGTATAACTTCGGGAAAGGAAGCTAGGGTTAATTTCTAGGTTGTCGTTGCCTAACTTCCAATTGTTCCTGGATGTTTATATCCTATTCGATTGCAGCCCATGAACGTTCAAGTTCTACCCGGGTGGTGGCTGTTTTAAGTATAGTATCAAAAAGATTTAAAGCAATATGGGTTTGGTCTGATAAACCAGGTTCAATATTAGGTTGTCTTACAACGGGGATAGTCATAGAGGAACAAAAAAATTTAAAAGAAATCTGAAGGTTTTTTATGCTGTATCAATTTGATCTTATAAAGAGAACTTTGAAATTAATGTTAAGAACAAATTGCAAACCAAAGGCCTTTTTCCGTAACTGTGTTATATTTGAAATAAAAAGTGTGTGAAATATGAGAAAAACATTTAGTTGTTTATAAAGTAAGGCTCATATCAAGGGAGAATCTCACTCCTTAAACAGAGGAAGAAAATAGACTAAGAAGGAATCTGATGAAGTATAAAATATGACCACTTAAAGGTTCACAGGTCTTATATCTGCTGTTAGGCAATACATAGGAAAATTTGTAAACGATATAAATGAACAGAATTTAACCACCACAGTAGAAGTTTTACTAAATTGCAGTGCAACATTCATCAGATGTATATAAGCGAAACAAAATTGAATATGAATAACAAAGAGAACAAACTCATAGCACGGTCGTGACAGAATCAGGATTCTCTGGATTGCTTTGTATTAATTCAAAAAAGAAAATAACCTCTATTACAATCGACCAAAAAGGTCCAGCCTTGTTTCCCTCTACAAAATGTATATTTATATAGATTTTATATGCTGGAACCTCAATCGTTCCAGAGGTTTTCAGTTACAATCAAAGGAGTTAAAACGTTTCGTTTCTTTATCTTTGTCCTCATTTGGTACCGGAAACCTGCCTCTTCGCCTGCTCCATGGAAATGATGCACTTTTCTACCAACTGTGATATCAGCTTAGAAGGTTCTGCTTGGTTATTGGCCTAAAAAATATAACAATCTTTCACTAATTGTGGCAACCTTCCTTCCACCTGTTGGTCTTTGGCGCTGATAGAACACAATAATATACTTGGTTTAATTAGCCATTTATCTATTTGAACTATGTCTATCTGGGTTATTTGTGAAATTTTGGCTAATTCTCTTTCTTCACTTTCCTTGATATTTAGCAGATATTTGGCTGTATTGATCCGACCCAGTGTCTCGATGCTACTTTCACCATTAGAACCCAACCACATCCCATCTAACAAACCGAAAGTTTCTTCACAAGATTTTCTTATCTCCTTAGCTTGTTGTCTGCCTTCAGATATATTTCACTCCCATTCTTTCAACAAGATATTGCCCCTGGTTTGCTCCGAGATGGGAAAACTGGAACTACTGCTTATTTCCTTTCTCGTCGTGGCTACAATAGCCTCCTGGAACGCAACCCAAGCCACTCCGACTTCCCTTTCTCTGAGAGAGAGGTTCTCCAATATCTGATCAATGAGTTGGCAGCTACTTTGAATTGTTTCTACTTTAACAAGCAGACCTTGCTACGCCACCGATAACCTTTTTCAGATTTCTATTGCTTGGGATTGAAATATCCTGATATCGATTACTTGGCCTTCAACTAACTCTAATTTGGCCCGAAGCTGCTCTATCAATTCTCCTTGCTGAACTATCTGTATTTGACTTGTCTGAACCATCAACTGTGTCTGTTCGAGATCATCTTTGAGCCACTCGATTTCATTTAGATCATCTATTCTAGCTTGCTCCAAAGTTGCAGTCGCCTAATCTTTGGCAGCAGCCTCTGCCATAGCTAGTTTAGCCTCTAATGTCTTGATTAGACGATTTTTTCGCTTCATCTGATATTTTAGGGTCCCGATTGAGTATTGGTTTTCCGTAGCGAAAGCACCCAATGTTCCTGTTATTTGCGTTGCAAATTCTTCTTTCTTCATGGTTCTTCCATCGGTTATAATTTTAAATTTCTTGGATACAGTACCTGCCTCTTGGTAGAGTTCTTGTCTCACGACAAACTTTCTCTTCTTATTGAAGAAGAATTCATTCAGAGGTAGCTCTTCCACTGATATGGGTGCTAATTCTTCACCAAAAATCCAACTTGTATCTGGTATTCCCTTTTTCGACTGCAGGGGAGTAACCGAAACAATGGGATTACTGACCTGTTTAGATGATTTCCCTGGAGTAATGGCTAAAGTTGGCTCGCTTGGAGGATCGAAAGCCTCGACTTCCTGTTTCGGGCTCCCAACTTGCTCTTCTTTATCCTGTTGTTCTTCTTGGCCAGGTGCTGAATCTTTGGAGCCTTCGACCTTTGTTTTCTGCACCTCTACGGTCATTGGATTCTCACCCCGTAATACTGGGGGAAGGCATCTCTACCTATGTTCTTGGAACTTGAAAACCTCATCCCTCTCTTCGGGCGATAGGGCTTGTATCCAAGCCAAAACCTCGGCATACGATCTCGCGCCTCGAAAAATATCATCATGAGGCGAATTCTCGTGCCCAAACCTTTTAAGGCCACAACTAGCTAAGTGATTACTCACGACCCTCTGTGGGTCGTGTTTCTTGAATTCAATATTGACTAATTTTATATCTTCTAAGGCTTCTGCCTCGACCTTTGCATGCCCGAAATCTAATAAAGAATAAGTGTTTAAATGAATGGGGAAAGGTGGAAATACCTTATTTGAAAACCCCTTCAAATCTTTACTTATGCCACCAATCACAGTTTGCATGGAAATCTCACGACAGGCCAACCTATCGGGTATAAACAATGGTAGAGAATGTGGAGGGACAGAAGCGCCGAAAACCCTGAGGTATGAAAACTCTTCCTCCACGTACCAGTCGGCCACCTTGCTCAAATTGGCTGTAATGCTATCTGAGATCCGGGGCGGTGGATTATTGAAGATGGCGACATGCATCGATACCATTACCCAATTGAAGATTTCATATATAAAATCTGAGGCCTTATCCTCCCAAAGCTTAGAATGATAGACATGGATAGGCTCAGTCTCCGATGGAGCCCAGCTCCAACTCATTAAGGGAAAAGGTGTCATGGAACAGATGGTGTCCATGATGTATGCAGACATAAAAAATGAGGCGGCTTTCCCGCTTGCCCTCTGCGTCCAATATTCTGTAATCCGACTGGTCAGATTATCTGACAACAGTTTGGCCTAGTCGAAAGAACAACCTTCTGCTACTGTATGTATCAGAGGCACCCATGGGAGGAAAAAATATGTGGTGTCTTCCCTCCCATACAATCTACAGGTCATCATCGCTATGTATTTGAACTGTGGTTCCAAAGAAGATATGGAATAAACTCCGTTGCTATCTTCTCTGAACTTTGCTGGGTGTGAGACCCAATCCTTGATCAAATCGGATAAGTATTTCACGTATTGCTCGCATTCCTTCTGTTTAAAACCCTCTAGAAACTCTGCATTGTATGTGAAGTTCAACGTGGGTGGTAACTTATACATTGCCTGGAAATTTTCTGGTCTAAAGGTCCCAACAGTGACCTTTTGCTCGTTGATGATGGTCCTGGTAGGGATATCTACATTATCTAACGCCCACTGTATCATGTCATAGTAAGGTAGAAGACGTGGTCTGGCTACTACTTTGTGCATCTCTACCTGGACGACGATCTTGTATTTGGTAGTCATGTCGTCTTTTTCGTTGTCACTGGAATCGTCCAAACAGTTCACCAAATCTGATTGCAAAACCTCTGAGATGTATGACCAGGTTCGTACGGAATCAACGCTTCGTGGTGAAGTATCCGAAACATTATCGGAGCCTTGTCCCGAAATCTCATCACTTGTATTGGACGCTTTTCGTGGGGCCATGACAAAATATTGTGACTTAGCTCTCCTGTAATAAAAATGCGTATACATACAAAGATCAGTTTTGCTGAGAAAAACTTGTTTGCGCGGGATAGAAATGAGCTTTATGAATAGAACAGAAAGAAAAATGATCTATATATTAAATCATTTAAAATCTTGGTATCGTTATGAACAGAATGGTCAAATCATATTTAGAGACAAATTTAGCAACAAAAACCCTATCCTTGTCGTTTCGCCTCATTTCCAATTAATGCCATAAATTTCAATGGTTCGTGACACAAGTTGGCGCAAGGAAAATTTAAAATTACCTCGTAGACTGTGCATATTATTATTTGTATTGAACATTGATTAAGCTGGCTTAGCTTTTTTGATTAAGCTTAATTAAACTTTAATCAACCTTTCGACGTTTGCCGTATCGAGAGTTTTCACTCTAACCTTTCGAGCCTCTAAAACCCGAGATCGCGATGATTAGATCTAGTTAAGTGAGGATGTAACTAGGATTAAGTGTTTAATTAATCATGTTTTAATTTATATCACGACTTCGCGGCTCGGGGCTTCGAGGGTATAGTTTCCGGGAGGAGCACTAGCCGAGTCGCGAAACCCCGAGATCACTATGATGTGATTTATTTAAACCAGAAGGTAAACTGGATTAAGTGTTTTAATTAATTATGTTTGAGCAATCTCGCGACTTCACCACTCGGGGTTTCGAAGGTATAGTTTCCAGGAGGAACGTATGCCGAGTCGCGAAATCCTGAGAGACTTTGACCATGGTCAAAACTAATCACCCTGGACACTAACCCGGGTTACTTATGTAAAAGTCTCATGGCTTCGTCTTTTAGAGTTATGACGGTAATGTTTTAGGAGAGGGTGAATGCTGAGATGCGAAGTCCCGACAACACTTGACTGGGGTTTATAGAATTTTACTCCCGACTTTCACCTGAGGTAAACTTTTAAAACTTTTCGCGACCTCGCACATTGGGGTTTGTAAATCTTGTGACTTGTGACTCCCGAAGAGCGATATTCCGAGGTACCAAAAGTAAAAACTTTCATTTAACAATAAAAAGTGGTAAGTTATGAAACATAACATCCTTTGCTATTTCGTATGTCGAGACTACTGAGATTTTCAGTATGTAAATGTCACGAAGTGAAAAAGAACTCAAAAACCAACATTTGATTTAAAAAAATATATTTAAACCTGTTGAAAAAGGCGGTTCCAACACCACCCATGGACCAGAATTACCAAAAAAATATTTTCAAAAGGTAAAAAACTATACAACTAGTTATAAAATCAAGATGCGCTATGACTACACAGGGTGCGTGCACGCGCACATGCACCATCCAGAAATGCAGGAAAAATGCATATGCACACGATGCACGACTGTGGACACTAAAAGCCATGCACACCTGAGAACGATGCATTTATGAGGTTGGTCGACCTCCCACCCACTTCTGGTTTAGTTTCCAAGTTGATTTGACATCCAAATCTTGGATGGATCTGGATGGGTGGCTGGTCAAAGACCTAAATGTGCCCTAAACATCCCCTTTTCACACTAAAAGATGGTTGCACAATACCTCAAAGTGGTGCTATAAAACAAAGCCATGGGTGCACTACATTTTCAATGAATTCATTTGCAAGGTTATGCTGCTACTATTCTCTTGGGGAATTCCCTTTTCTTATCAAGATCATACTAGCACCATTCCATTTGGGCAATCCACATTACCTTTTGAGTGGGTTAGCTTGGGATTCTTTCACCATTTCTTTCAAGTTTTCAAGTTGTAAGAAGAGTTTAATCTTGGGGGTTCAAGAGCCCTCCCTTGGAGGAAGAAGGGACCCAAAGTCCCCTTTCTTCTCGGTGTTTTCTTTTCACTAATACAATCCTTTCCATTGGTGACATGAGTCTTGTTTGTTTCTTGTTCTTATGTCCTTATGCTCAATAGTTTAGTTGTTCTTTCCTTTCCTAGTTTAATTCTTATCTTAGTCTTTTATGTTTATTTTTCTATCCCTTTCTTTCACTGCTGTCTTTCTTAGCTAACCCAACTAAGTTTGTAAGCACCTCTGTTTTGCTCATTCAGGTGACAAAAGAGGCGCACCAGATTGATGACTCCACTGGGGAAAGGTATCAATTTCCTACCCCATTTGGGTTATTTTAACTCTTATTTCTGTTTATTTAACCTGCAGGTGCCATAACCGGCCCAAGCCGACCTGTAAAACATCAAATTCAAAGCTGAGTTGAGAGAATTTCATTCGGAATTTTCTTCATGGTCGTGTGACAGTTGTGCGCGGGTTTATTGATCCACAGTCACGCATCATGCACACATGCACCAAAATCATTGTATTACTCAACGCCTTTTGCGCACCTGTGTCCAAAAATCTTTTTCAGTTCACGCATTGGCACCCAGTGCGCCTCTGTCTACTCTGAGACACGCACACCTGTGCAGAAAAATACACATTGTAAGGCTTTTTGTGATTTGTGAAAGGCCCCTAGCCTTCTTAAAGATGATTCCATGCATGTTGTAATCTGCACCACACTTAGTTCCCTCTCCATATAAAGGGATTAGTCAAAATACATAAGCACTTAGGGGGTTTAAAATCATTATTTCCTCTTTTTCTTTCATTTTGCCACATGGATGGCCCGCTTTGACTAAGAGTATAAGTTGGAATCATTTGTAATCACATATAAAAATTGCATTGGGACCATAAATTAGATATCAATCATTGAGTATGCTCTTCTCTCGCGCTTCAAAGTGATCTTGAGAATCAGAAAGAGGTTGTAGGACAATTTCATCTCCCTTAAAAAGACAAAACCTTTAGGAGAGGAAAACAACCCCCTCGGGACTCCTCTTAGTTTATTTTTCAAAGATATCTCAAGATTGTAACGGGCCCATACATGCCCACATGCTACAAAGATAGGTTTGTGTTGAAAATTACTTTTTTAGATTAAATCACTAGGGAAGTTTAAAGGTTTTGTAATGGGTCCATACATGCCCACATGATCATAATCTAGGATAGTTTCAAAGCTTTCTTAGATTAAATCACATCAGGGAGTTAAAGGAATAGTAAAGGACCCACATGTCCACATGCTAGTTTCCTAGGGACTTTTGAATTCCGCAAGGCTGTACCAATGACACATAGTAACTTAGGTAATCAACACTTGTAAGGACCAAGCGAAGTCCACTTGCAGCAAGGTGACACCTAAATTATTAAAAAATTGGCATACTTTCACTTGTTCACACACAAAGTCACTTCTCACTCACATAGTTTTCATCTCGAAACGTGGAGGTTGAAGTAAGTTTCCTCTAAAGGGATTCTGAAACACCCCACTCTTTTTTTGACGAAACTATCCACTCCCACTTAATTTCAACAAGATTGGCTGACACCCCCAATCTCTCAAACAACCACATCTAAATTTTTTCTAAAAAATTCACTAAGTTTTCCTCCACAGGAGGTGCCGAAAGAAATCTTTTAGTCTAGGTAGGATTTCGGGGATAAGCATCCAAATAACTCCCCGTTATTTGGTTCTCACATTTTCAAAACAATAGAAGTTGTCAAAATAGGGAACTTTAAATCGTCCAAGTCAAGTGTTCCTAACACCATAAGGCAGGAAGATACCCATGAAGGGTTGAAGGCCGAGGTCCGATTGTTCTGTGCGTCCCCCCTTGAGGCACCCACCTCTTAGACGGGATCCAGCCCGTGACCCATTTCTTAGGTCGAAAATCTAAATGCCTCACTTTGATTGAGGTACCTAGTGACCAAATTTTAGGACATCTACCCAAGTGACAATTGTGGGCTGCAATTGCACCTTGATTGGATTTTGTGTGGCTATTGGGAAATATTTCCATCTCTTTCGGCATATGCACCCTCTACCCCTCATTATAAATGATTACTTCATCCTTCACTAGTCCCTCTTTCGGTGGCTTCAGACCCCATTGTTGAGTACTATTGGAAGGTCCAGTGCTATTTGAGAGGAAGGACATTACGTCTTTTAATACATGAGCATTAGTTTTCTTTGTTCCCCTGCGCGGACAAAATCCACCTATCCACATATATGCTTCTTTATCAAAACACTTTATGTATGATGCACTTCTGATTACATTTGATTTGGATATATATTATGTAAAGTTCAAAAATTGAAACAAAGGCTCTTGTTTATTTATTAATCTTACCACCATTCATACACATCCACTCAGCTAGTCGGACATCATAGGGGACCCACATAACCCCTGTCATTCTAGACACTTGCTAAACCTCTCTCCTATTCTAGGAGGAGTTCCTAGTCTTGCCAACTCATCGACCCCACCTTCTCACACCCCTGTGAGTGCCACTGTCTTGGGATCTGATTTGCTTGGTTCCACCTTACTTGGGTCCAATTCCCAAGGTACACCACCCACTCACTCTCCTTCACACAGAAGCAGGAGGCCAACTTCCTCTCAAGGAGGAAGTACAAACCCACCTAGTCCCCCTCAAGGGTCAGGTTCACAAAACAATCACACCATGGCTAGAATTGATCCTCCACCACCACTCCAGATGCCATATTTGGCCTCTCTCAACATACCAGATCTAAGAAAACTCACAAATGATCCCATATTGCATGACCCCACATGGCCTGCAATGCCTACCAAACTACCTTATGATATCCCCAAGTTTGAAGGAAAGATAGGAGATGACCCTGCCAACCATGTCATGACTTTCCACTTATGGTGATTTTCCAACAACATTATGGATGATTCCGTCTGACTACGATTATTTCAATGCACACTCACTGGCCCATCAGCCAAGTGGTATGTAGACGAAAAATCAAGGTCCCATGCGTCTTTCAAATCCCTGACCAAAGCATTTTTGACCTTCTTCCAATTACCAATCCGTCATGAGAATGGTCTTGAACTACTCTCTGATTTTAAACAAACCTCAGCCACACATATCGCTGATCACATCCACGAGTGGCATCGACGACGTAGTTTGTGCAAAGCAGAAACCACCAAACAACAATGTCTCGATTAGTTTCTCAGATCACTTCTCTCTCTCCTCGGTAAAGATATGGCTTCCACATTCCCTCAATCAGAAGAAGAAGCCATCAGTAAGGCTCAACAATACGATCCCATCTATTCACAATTAGGATACTTGTATACAATACTCCTTGATCTCCCAAGACTAATTCCATTTGGCAAAGATAAGCTTGGGATATCTCACTCAACAAACAGATTGATTGGTACCACCACACACCACATCCGCAACCCCAACAACCACCAATGTATGGAACACCTCAATATCCGCTGGCATATGGAGGAATCCCTTATTATCCTCCACCCCCTTATCAACAACCATACCCTGTTGCCCTTCCTCCACCCATCAGTGGGCCACTGCCGACACCCACAATACGCCCACCTATCCAAACAAGTTATGGTACTCCCTCTACCTCAGC
Organism: Picea engelmannii; assembly: GCA_009831015.1. Taxonomy (NCBI): domain Eukaryota; kingdom Viridiplantae; phylum Streptophyta; class Pinopsida; order Pinales; family Pinaceae; genus Picea; species Picea engelmannii. The sequence goes on from ML810981.1 coordinate 64,744, forward strand.
TTATACTCTAAGTACTAGCGAAAGAACCACGCCTTCCTATGTACCTTATGGATCATTACCACAACATAATCTGTACTTTCCATTTCTTAGCCCTCCACAGCCCATGGCTCCACCACTAGGACACCCTCACGCTGGGGTTAATTTTGTTCAACCCTCTCCCATTCAACAATATCAAAATTTTGAACAGCTGAATACGACAAATCCAACTCATCAGTCGAATAATTCAAAAAAGAAAGGAAAGAATCAGAACAATAACAACCCAGGTCAAAGCAGAAATCACCCCCAACAGAACCAACCTACTGGGGGAAACCAGAATCAAGGGGCTCAGAACCCCCAGGGGGGAATCAACAACAGATGCCAAGGGAAAAATAATAATAACCTTCGAACCAACTTCCCCTGTGCACTTTGCGGTGATTTCGGTCATTATACTCATCATTGCCCCAAAATCATTGATTTTAAATGGATGAAAGACTCAGTGAATGGACCACATCCTCTAGCACTGCCTGCCCCTCAGTAGGCCCCACAACAATACGTGCAACAACCACCCCCAAACGTGCTGCAGAACCCCATTCCACACCAAGGAGTGATGAACACCCAATAGGACATGCAGCCTACCCCACCACAGTTGGGTCAATATCTCAATCCAAGCAATCCTGTAGATCGTACTATCCTCCTCACTAGCGATGAATAAGTCATTCTACAACCACGTAGCCGTCAATACCATGCACCCTTTGAGTCTCTTCCCATTCCCCCAGAAACAATCCCACCACCAACGAGATCCCCTTTGATGATCCCTCTCCCTAACAAGGAAACACCTCTTCGCATCCCTCGCATCCCATTGCGTAGGAATGTCCACAACCATTAGGCTAGGGTGGGTCATAACTACAGTTTGGTCGATGACTTGGCACAATCCCCGACTGCCATGTCAGTCTTAGTAGTACTTCAAAATTGTCCCACTCAACGGAAGTCATTACTTTCCGCCTTGGGGGTAGTCAACCTTGCGGATACTCAACTCATCACATTTGATCTCGACAACGGAGAACCTTGCCTCCCCGCCCTCATAGCTTTTCAAATCCCCGTTAAAATTCAGAACATTACAGTTCATCGGTGCATCATTGATGAAGGTGCGTCCACATGCATCATGTCCAAGTCGGTATGGCAGAAACTTGGTTCCCCCGAACTCATACCATCTGCCATTACCTTAAGAGCTTATGAAAAACGACCATCTTCTCTCGAAGGGCTCTTCCAAAATGTCCCTGTCGAACTCGGGGGCAAAACCATTCTCATTGACATTGAAGTTATCGATGCCCCACTCGATTAAAATATCTTGTTCGGTCGTAGATACATGTACGCTATGAAGGTAGTAGCCTCTTCCGTCTTTCGAACCATGATGTTCCCCCATCACAGGAATATCATTACCATTGATCAAGTTTCACATTATGAGCCTAATCCTTCTGCCAACATTGATAACATTCTCCCTTTCGTCCACACTAATCCTGAGGCGTACCCACTCATCGAGATGGGCCCCAGAGTTTTCAAAGACCCATCCTTGTTAGGAACTTACCATGGTGCACCACCACTCATACATCCTTCCAATCATGTATGTGTCGTCTCATCCAAAGGAACTGAGATTGAGGATACACTTCCTCCCAATGAGGCTTGTCTTATATCTGACATCCCACTAGTTGCAGAGCTCCTCCCTCAAGAATCTCCTGCGAACTCGTCGACTCCACTAGTTCACGATTTCACCTCACCCCAAGGCCATATCCCAGTTTGGGAGATAGTTCCCCAAGCCACTACTCAAATCCCTTTCTTTTACCCCCCACAGGTGTACAGGCTTTCCAGGTCGCTGCAACGCTTACCCTTCCTAATATGGTACTGGAAATCCCAGTTTGGTATTTACATCCACCTGAGATGGTTCCTCAACCATCCCTCCCTCCCCAAATAGAAGGAATCTCGATGCATATTCCCATACTCACTCCCACCATACCCCCTACACCCCCACCCACTAACCCCCGTACTACAACTAGGGGCAAGTGAAAGAAGAAGGAGCCCACAACTCCACTTCCACCACACATCCAACCTCCTTGTGCGCTATGCGAGAAAGACAGACACCCCACCAACAAATTCCCATCTCTCCCTGAGTTATGTAATCTCGTCCAACTCCCTCGAGCACCAGCACTTCTCATCGCTTCCTCCAGTATTGCCTCTATCTCACAGAACACAAGTAACAAAGGACTGTGAACCAAATTCGCATATGTTCATAATATGGCCATTACACACACCATTGTCCAACGTTACCTCAATTCTGACAAACACTAATAGTTGTACGCCAGAGCTTTCATTACACACCCACCCCAACTCCTGTCACCGACATCCATTATGTCACAAACTTAGTCAATGAACGTATGAGATGCCCTTGCTCTCCCTGCAAATCCCTAGATCATTTCACATATCAATGTCCTATAATCATTGAATATAGGCAACGCCAAGTGACCCTCATTCAAACTCTTACACCCCCTATAGAATTGATGATTAACGCTAACCCATCACTAGAGATTCTTCATATTATTTATCCTGAGCCAGAAGCACTCCCTACTCCGCCATGGTTCTTGGATGACTTATATGAGGATTTACCCCCAAATCCCCCCAATTCTCCTATTCATTTCCCCACGGAAATTTTACACCGAACTACCATTTATAACCCTCAGTATCTCGATATTTGGTTTATGTCGAGTGAACCATCACAATCTCATTGCGTCATCCCTCCTGCTTCTTCACCACTAGAAGATAACCACATGGTGAAAGTCACCGATATCACTCTTTTAGATCCCTTGTATTCCCGACAATTACACTGTGACGAGGACATACTCGAGGAATTAACCACCCCTGACTACCCATGGGATGCACTACACCACAGAGTGCTCTTCCTTTCACAGGAAGCCTTCATGCCTCCTAACCAACACCCCATATACGCAGTCGAAACTAAGGATTTTATCCCATCAAGGCATATCGACTGGTTCAACAACCCCATCCTTTCCCCTGATGCTTTTGAAGAAGGCAATATGGCCAACATTTCCCCTACCACCAAAATCAATATTTCCATAAAAAATGGAGTCATCGAGGAAATCACCATTGGCGCCGCATGCACTCCTGAAGAAATCACCGCCTACAAAGCCCTCTTCCAAGAGTACTGGGATATTTTTGCTTGGTCATACACAGAGATGCCTGGCCTTGATCCCTCTATTGTCAAACATCGCATAGACACTTGGCCTGCAATGCCTACCAAACTACCTTATGATATCCCCAAGTTTGAAGGAAAGATAGGAGATGACCCTGCCAACCATGTCATGACTTTCCACTTATGGTGCTTTTCCAACAACAATATGGATGATTCCATCTGACTACGATTATTTCAACGCACACTAACTGGCCCATCAGCCAAGTGGTATGTAGACGAAAAATCAAGGTCCCATGCGTCTTTCAAATCCCTGACCAAAGCATTTTTGACCTTCTTCCAATTACCAATCCGTCATGACAATGGTCTTGAACTACTCTCTGATTTTAAACAAACCTCAGCCACACATATCGCTGATCACATTCACGAGTGGCATCAACGACTTAGTTTGTGTAAAGCAGAAACCACCAAACAACAATGTCTCGATTGGTTTCTCAGATCACTTCTCTCTCTCTCCTCGGTAAAGATGTGGCTTCCACCTTCCCTCAATCAGAAGAAGAAGCCATCAGTAAGGCTCAACAATACGATCCCATCTATTCACAATCAAGATACTTGTATACAGTACTCCTTGATCTCCCAAGATTAATGCCATTTGGCCAAGATAAGCTTGGGATGTCTCACTCAACAAACATATTGATTGGTACCACAACACACCACATCCGCAACCCCAACAACCACCAATGTATGGCACACCTCAATATCCGCTGGCATATGGAGGAACCCCTTATTATCCTCCACGCCCTTATCAACAACCATACCCTGTTGCCCTTCCTCCACCCATCAGTGGGCCACTGCCGACACCCACAATACGCCCACCTATCCAAACAAGTTATGGTACTCCCTCTACCTCAGATTATACTCTAAGTACTAGCAAAAGCACCACGCCTTCCTATGTACCTTATGGATCATTACCACAACATAATCTGTACTTTCCATTTCTTGGCCCTCCACAGCCCATGGCTCCACCACTAGGACATCCTCACGCTGGGGTTAATTTTGTTCAACCCTCTTCCATTCAGCAATATCAAAATTTTGAACAGCTGAATACGACAAATCCAACTCATCAGTCGAATAATTCCAAAAAGAAAGGAAAGAATCAGAACAATAACAACCCAGGTCAAAGCAGAAATCACCCCCAACAGAACCAACCTACTGGGGGAAACTAGAAACAAGGGGCTCAGAACCCCGAGGGGGGAATCAACAACAGATGCCAAGGGAAAAATAACAATAACCTTCGAACCAACTTCCCCTGTGCACTTTGCGGTGATTTCGGTCATTATACTCATCATTGCCCCAAAATCGTTGATTTTAAATGGATGAAAGACTCAGTGAATGGACCACATCCTCTAGCACCGCCTGCCCCTTAGTAGGCCCCACAACAATACGTGCAACAACCACCCCCAAACGTGCTGCAGAACCCCATTCCACACCATGGAGTGATGAACACCCAATAGGACATGCAGCCTACCCCACCACAGTTGGGACAATATCTCAATCCAAGCAATCCTGTAGATCGTACTATCCTCCTCACTAGCGATGAATAAGTCATTCTACAAACACGTAGTTTTCAATACCATGCACCCTTTGAGTCTCTTCCCATTCCCCCAGAAACAATCCCACCACCAACGAGATCCCCTTTGATGATCCCTCTCCCTAACATGGAAACACCTCTTCACATCCCTCGCATCCCATTGCGCAGGAATGTCCACAACCCTCAGGCTAGGGTGGGTCATAACTACAGTTTGGTCGATGACTTGGCACAATCCCCGACTGCCATGTTAGTCTTAGAAGTACTTCAAAATTGTCCCACTCAGCGGAAGTCATTACTTTCCTCCTTGGGGGTAGTCGACCTTGCGGATACTCAACTCATCACATTTGATCTCCACAGCGGAGAACCTCGCCTCCCCGCTCTCATAGCTTTTCAAATCCCCATTAAAATTCAGAACATTACAGTTAATCGGTGCATCATTGATGAAGGTGCGTCCACATGCATCATGTCCAAGTCGGTATGGCAGAAACTTGGTTCCCCCGAACTCATACCATTTGCCATTACCTTAAGAGCTTATGAAAAATGACCTTCTTCTCCCGAAGGGCTCTTCCAAAATGTCCCTATCGAACTCGGGGGTAAGACCATTCTCATTGACATTGAAGTTATCGATGCCCCACTCGATTACAATATCTTGTTCGGTCGTAGATACATGTACGCTATGAAGGTAGTTGCCTCTTCCGTCTTTCGAACCATGATGTTCCCCCATCACAGGAAGATCATTACCATTGATCAAGTTTCACATTATGAGCCTAACCCTTCTGCCAACATCGATAACATTCTCCCTTTCGTCCACACTAATCCTGAGGCGTACCCACTCATCGAGATGGGGCCCAGAGTTTTCAAAGACCCATCCTTGTTAGGAACTTACCATGGTGCACCACCACTCATACATCCTTCCAATCATGTATGTGTTGTCTCATCCAAAGGAACTGACATTGAGGATACCCTTCCTCCCAGTGAGGCTTGTCTTATATCTGACATCCCACTAGTTGCAGAGCTCCTCCCTCAAGAATCTCCTGCGAACTCGTCGACTCCACTAGTTCACGATTTCACCTCACCCCAAGGCCATATCCCAGTTTGGGAGATATTTCCCCAAGCCACTACTCAAATCCCTTTCTTTTACCCCCCACAGGTGTACAGGCTTTCCAGGTCGCTGTAACGCTTACCCTTCCTAATATGGTACTGGAAATCCCAGTTTGGTATTTACATCCACCTGAGATGGTTCCTCAACCATCCCTCCCTCCCCAAACAGAAGGAATCTCGATGCATATTCCCATACTCACTCCCACCATACCCCCTACACCCCCACCCACTAACCCCCCTACTACAACTAGGGGCAGGTGAAAGAAGAAGGAGCCCACAACTCCACTTCCCCCACACATCCAACCTCCTTGCGCGCTATGCGAGAAAGACGGACACCCCACCAACAAATTCCCATCTCTCCCTGAGTTATGTAATCTCGTCCAACTCCCTCGGGCACCACCACTTCTCATCGCTTCCTCCAGTATTGCCTCTATCTCACAGAACACAAGTAACAAAGGACTGTGAACCAAATTCGCATATGTTTAGAATATGGCCATTACACACACCATTGTCCAACGTTACCTCAATTCTGACAAACACTAACAGTTGTACGCCAGAGCTTTCATCACACACCCACCCCAACTCCTGTCACCGACATCCATTATGTCACAAACTTAGTCAATGATCGTATGAGATCTCCTTGCTCTCTCTGCAAATCCCTAGATCATTTCGCATATCAATGTCCTATAATCATTGAATATAGGCAACGCCAAGTGACCCTCATTCAAACTATTACACCCCCTATAGAATTGATGATTAACGCTAACCGATCACTAGAGATTCTTCATATTATTTCTCCTGAGCCAGAATCACTCCCTACTCCGCCATGGTTCTTGGATGACTTATACGAGGATTTACCCCCAAATCCCCCCAATTCTCCTGTTCATTTCCCCACGGAAATTTTACACCCAACTATCATTTATAACCCTCAGTATCTCGATATTTGGTTTATGTCGAGCGAACCATCACAATCTCATTGCGTCATCCCTCCTGCTTCTTCACCACTAGAAGATAACCACATGGTGAAAGTCACCGATATCACTCTTTTAGATCCCTTGTATTCCCGACAATTACACTGTGACGAGGACATACTCGAGGAATTAACCACCCCTGACTACCCATGGGATGCACTACACCACAGAGTGCTCTTCCTTTCACAGGAAGCCTTCATGCCTCCTAACCAACACCCCATATACGCAGTCGAAACTAAGGATTTTATCCCATCAAGGCATATCGACTGGTTCAACAACCCCATCCTTTCCCCTGATGCTTTTGAAGAAGGCAATATGGCCAACATTTCCCCTACCACCAAAATCAATATTTCCATAAAAAATGGAGTCATCGAGGAAATCACCATTGGCGCCGCATGCACTCCTGAAGAAATCACCGCCTACAAAGCCCTCTTCCAAGAGTACTGGGATATTTTTGCTTGGTCATACACAGAGATGCCTGGCCTTGATCCCTCTATTGTCAAACATCGCATAGACACTTGGCCTGCAATGCCTACCAAACTACCTTATGATATCCCCAAGTTTGAAGGAAAGATAGGAGATGACCCTGCCAACCATGTCATGACTTTCCACTTATGGTGCTTTTCCAACAACAATATGGATGATTCCATCTGACTACGATTATTTCAACGCACACTAACTGGCCCATCAGCCAAGTGGTATGTAGACGAAAAATCAAGGTCCCATGCGTCTTTCAAATCCCTGACCAAAGCATTTTTGACCTTCTTCCAATTACCAATCCGTCATGACAATGGTCTTGAACTACTCTCTGATTTTAAACAAACCTCAGCCACACATATCGCTGATCACATTCACGAGTGGCATCAACGACTTAGTTTGTGTAAAGCAGAAACCACCAAACAACAATGTCTCGATTGGTTTCTCAGATCACTTCTCTCTCTCTCCTCGGTAAAGATGTGGCTTCCACCTTCCCTCAATCAGAAGAAGAAGCCATCAGTAAGGCTCAACAATACGATCCCATCTATTCACAATCAAGATACTTGTATACAGTACTCCTTGATCTCCCAAGATTAATGCCATTTGGCCAAGATAAGCTTGGGATGTCTCACTCAACAAACATATTGATTGGTACCACAACACACCACATCCGCAACCCCAACAACCACCAATGTATGGCACACCTCAATATCCGCTGGCATATGGAGGAACCCCTTATTATCCTCCACGCCCTTATCAACAACCATACCCTGTTGCCCTTCCTCCACCCATCAGTGGGCCACTGCCGACACCCACAATACGCCCACCTATCCAAACAAGTTATGGTACTCCCTCTACCTCAGATTATACTCTAAGTACTAGCAAAAGCACCACGCCTTCCTATGTACCTTATGGATCATTACCACAACATAATCTGTACTTTCCATTTCTTGGCCCTCCACAGCCCATGGCTCCACCACTAGGACATCCTCACGCTGGGGTTAATTTTGTTCAACCCTCTTCCATTCAGCAATATCAAAATTTTGAACAGCTGAATACGACAAATCCAACTCATCAGTCGAATAATTCCAAAAAGAAAGGAAAGAATCAGAACAATAACAACCCAGGTCAAAGCAGAAATCACCCCCAACAGAACCAACCTACTGGGGGAAACTAGAAACAAGGGGCTCAGAACCCCGAGGGGGGAATCAACAACAGATGCCAAGGGAAAAATAACAATAACCTTCGAACCAACTTCCCCTGTGCACTTTGCGGTGATTTCGGTCATTATACTCATCATTGCCCCAAAATCGTTGATTTTAAATGGATGAAAGACTCAGTGAATGGACCACATCCTCTAGCACCGCCTGCCCCTTAGTAGGCCCCACAACAATACGTGCAACAACCACCCCCAAACGTGCTGCAGAACCCCATTCCACACCATGGAGTGATGAACACCCAATAGGACATGCAGCCTACCCCACCACAGTTGGGACAATATCTCAATCCAAGCAATCCTGTAGATCGTACTATCCTCCTCACTAGCGATGAATAAGTCATTCTACAAACACGTAGTTTTCAATACCATGCACCCTTTGAGTCTCTTCCCATTCCCCCAGAAACAATCCCACCACCAACGAGATCCCCTTTGATGATCCCTCTCCCTAACATGGAAACACCTCTTCACATCCCTCGCATCCCATTGCGCAGGAATGTCCACAACCCTCAGGCTAGGGTGGGTCATAACTACAGTTTGGTCGATGACTTGGCACAATCCCCGACTGCCATGTTAGTCTTAGAAGTACTTCAAAATTGTCCCACTCAGCGGAAGTCATTACTTTCCTCCTTGGGGGTAGTCGACCTTGCGGATACTCAACTCATCACATTTGATCTCCACAGCGGAGAACCTCGCCTCCCCGCTCTCATAGCTTTTCAAATCCCCATTAAAATTCAGAACATTACAGTTAATCGGTGCATCATTGATGAAGGTGCGTCCACATGCATCATGTCCAAGTCGGTATGGCAGAAACTTGGTTCCCCCGAACTCATACCATTTGCCATTACCTTAAGAGCTTATGAAAAATGACCTTCTTCTCCCGAAGGGCTCTTCCAAAATGTCCCTATCGAACTCGGGGGTAAGACCATTCTCATTGACATTGAAGTTATCGATGCCCCACTCGATTACAATATCTTGTTCGGTCGTAGATACATGTACGCTATGAAGGTAGTTGCCTCTTCCGTCTTTCGAACCATGATGTTCCCCCATCACAGGAAGATCATTACCATTGATCAAGTTTCACATTATAAGCCTAACCCTTCTGCCAACATCGATAACATTCTCCCTTTCATCCACACTAATCCTGAAGCGTACCCACTCATCGAGATGGGCCCCAGATTTTTCAAAGACCCATCGTTGTTAGGAACTTACCATGGTGCACCACCACTCATACATCCTTCCAATCATGTATGTGTCGTCTCATCCAAAGGAACTGACATTGAGGATACCCTTCCTCCCAGTGAGGCTTGTCTTATATCTGACATCCCACTAGTTGCAGAGCTCCTCCCTCAAGAATCTCCTGCGAACTTGTCGACTCCACTAGTTCACGATTTCACCTCACCCCAAGGCCATATCCCAGTTTGGGAGATAGTTCCCCAAGCCACTACTCAAATCCCTTTCTTTTACCCCCCACAGGTGTACAGGCTTTCCAGGTCGCTACAACGCTTACCCTTCCTAATATGGTACTGGCAATCCTAGTTTGGTATTTACATCCACCTGAGATGGTTCCTCAACCATCCCTCCCTCCCCAAACAAAAGGAATCTTGATGCATATTCCCATACTCACTCCCACCATACCCTCTACACCCCCACCCACTAACCCCCCTGCTACAACTAGGGGCAGGTGAAAGAAGAAGGAGCCCACAAATCCATTTCCCCCACACATCCAACCTCCTTGCGCGATATGTAAGAAAGACAGACACCCCACCAACAAATTCCCATCTCTCCCTGAGTTATGTAATCTCGTCCAACTCCCTCGAGCACCACCACTTCTCATCGCTTCCTCCAGTATTGCCTCTATCTCACAGAACACAAGTAACAAAGGACTGTGAACCAAATTCGCATGCGCCATCTGTTCAGAATATGGCCATTACACACACCATTGTCCAACATTACCTCAATTCTGACAAACACTAACAGTTGTACGTTAGAGCTTTCATCACACACCCACCCCAACTCCTGTCACCGACATCCATTATGTCACAAACTTAGTCAATGAACATATGAGATGCCCTTGCTCTCTCTGCAAATCCCTAGATCATTTCACATATCAATGTCCTATAATCATTGAATATAGGCAACGCCAAGTGACCCTCATTCAAACTCTTACACCCCCTATAGAATTGATGATTAACGCTAACCCATCACTAGAGATTCTTCATATTATTTCTCCTGAGCCAGAAGCACTCCCTACTCCGCCATGGTTCTTGGATGACTTATACGAGGATTTACCCCCAAATCCCCCCAATTCTCCCGTTCATTTCCCCACGGAAATTTTACACCCAACTACCATTTATAACCCTCAGTATCTCGATATTTGGTTTATGTCGAGCGAACCATCACAATCTCATTGCGTCATCCCTCCTGCTTCTTCACCACTAGAAGATAACTAGATGGTGAAAGTCACCGATATCACTCTTTTAGATCCCTTGTATTCTCGACAATTACACTGTGACGAGGACATACTCGAGGAATTAACCACCCTTGACTACCCATGGGATGCACTACACCACAGAGCGCTCTTCCTTTCACAGGAAGCCTTCATGCCTCCTAACCAACACCCCATATACGCAGTCAAAAATAAGGATTTTATCCCATCAAGGCATATCGACTGGTTCAACAACCCCATCCTTGCCCCTGACTCTTTTGAAGAAGGAAATATGGCCAACATTTCCCCTACCACCAAAATCGATATTTCCATAAAAAATGGAGTCATCGAGGAAATCACCATTGGTGCCGCATGCACTCCTGAAGAAATCACCGCCTACAAAGCCCTCTTCCAAGAGTACTGAGATATTTTTGCCTGGTCATACACAGAGATGCCTGGCCTTGATCCCTCTATTGTTGAACATCGCATAGACACTTGGCCTGATATCACACCAGTTCCCCAAAAACAACGACCGCTACACCCATCCAAAGCAACGACCATCAAAACCGAGATTGACAAATTACGTGCGGCTGGATTCATCTACCCCATCGCCTATACCTCATGGGTCTCCAAACCTGTCCTCGTTAACAAAAAACAAGGCACCATTCGTGTATGCACAGACTTTCACGATCTCAATCACTCCTGTCCCAAAGACAACTTTCCAACGCCTTTCATCGACCAAATTATCGACGACTGCACAAGCCACGAGGCTTTATCCTTCATGGATGGTTTCTCTGGCTATAAGCAAATCCAAATTCATCCAACTGATCAATACAAGACCACATTCACCACCCCTTGGGGTACTTTTGCATATTGTGTCATGCCTTTTGGCCTAAAAAACGTTGGTGCAACTTTCCAACGGGCTATGACATACATTTTTCATGATCTGGCTCATATCATCCTCGCATACTTGGACGACCTCATAGCTCGATCCAAAAAATGCGCTCAGCATTTTGATGATTTACAAGTCATCTTCCAAAGGTGTCGTCAGTACAACATCTACTTAAACCCCCTCAAGTGCATGTTCTGCGTCACTGCCGGGCGCCTCCTCAGATTCATCATTTCCCAAAGCGATATTACCGTGGATCCCCTCAAAGTCCAGGCCATCACATAAATTCCACCCCCCCGGAATTTACGCCAACTCCAGAGCCTACAAGGAAAAGCTAATTTTTTATGGCGATTTGTTCCAGACTATGCCACTTGAGCACATAGTTTCCTTCGCTTACTACGCCACGACATCCCATTCCACTGGGATGAACATGCCCAAAATGCTTTCGACGATATTAAAATGGCACTGTCCAATGCCCCTTTAATTAGTTCACCCAACTATAATCGCGACTATATCCTCTACATATCATCCTCAACTGTCTCAGTAGCAGGAGTTCTCGTTGAAATAGGAGATGATGATCGTGAGCATGTCATTTACTACATTAGTAAAAACCTCTCAGGTCCACCGTTGAAATACAATCACGAAGATAAACTAGCCCTTGTAGTCATCCTCGCAGTCTAGAAACTGCACCATTACATTATGCTTCGCATAACCAAAGTCATAGTAGATTCCAACCCCATGCAATACTTGCTCAGTCGTCGGCAAATTAACGGTAAATTTTCCTAATGGATCGTTATCCTTCAGGAGTACGATCTCGAATTTGTAACACTCAAGAGCAAGAAAGCTCTCGTCCTCGCCGAACTCGTCACAACTTTCCCCTCCGATACTACCAGTTCCCCCGTCAATATCGACTTTCTCGATGAACATCTCTTTTACATCCCCTCGGATGATTTTTGGTACGACAATCTCCTTGTCTACCTCCGAACCCAAAAGTTCGGTAACCACCTCTCACGAGATGATCGTCGATGTATTCGCCATTAGGCCCCCCGCTATCTCCTCATCGGAGATATCTTATATCGGCGATGGGTCAACACCATACTCCGTCAATGCTTGACTATTGACGAGGCCAATCGAGTCTTGAACGACTGCCACAATGATGCTTGCGGGGGCCACCTTTTAGGGATGTCCACCTCTCAGAAAATCATCCACGCAGGTTACTTCTGGCCTACATTATTTCACGATTGCATTCATGCCGTGAAGCGATGCGATAAATGACAACTTTATGCCAACAAAGCACGAGCACCACCTTCTCTTCTACACCTAGTCATTATTGCAGGCCCCTTTTGTAAATGGGGGATCGACTTCATAACTTGCAACCCTCCATCCAACAATGGACACAAATACATCATCATCACAGTCGATTACTTCACAAAGTGGGCTGAAGCCATGCCTACCTTCAACAACACCGCTGACATCGCAACACGTTTTTTTTTTTAATCACGTCATATCCCTCTTTGGAGTACCACTCCAACTAGTCTCTGATTATGGGAAACATTTTGAGAATGAGATTTTTGTCGAACTCTCATCTTGGTTAGGATTCTCCCATGAGTTTGCCTCACCATATTACCCTCAGTCCAATGGACAGGTCGAAGAATTTAACAAGGTCTTCAAGACCATGTTACAACGCATGGTTAACAAACATAATACCAATTGGCATCATATGTTATTTTTCAGGCTATGGGCTTACCGTACGTTCGTCAAAACGACCACTGGTTTCACACCATTTCATCTGTTCCATGGGGTCGAGGCCACTCTTCCTATCGAGTGTGAAATTCCCACCTTACGCACTGTAATTGAGCTATTACCCGACACTGGTCCAATGGAGCAGCGTTTGCTGAACTTAGAGTCCCTGGATGAAGATCATCGATCTTCATTACAGAACAATGAGGCAGCCAAAAAATGGTCAAAAGCCACCTTTGATCGCCATGTCAACCTTTGCTCATTTCACAAAGGCGACCTCATCCTTGCTTACGATATCACTCACGATACCCTTGGTCATGGAAAATTCGAGTCACTGTGGCATGGCCCTTACATTATCCAACATTGCCTCACCAAAGGCGCATACATATTGACTTCCCCCGAGGGCCTCTCTCTCAAAGAACCCGTCAACGGGTTGTACTTAAAAGAAATTTTATGCCTGAGCATAGCCATTCTACACTAGGTTATTTTCTTTTGTAGTGTTTTTAATCTTTTTTTTCCACACCTCACGTCTAAAATATCATTTGTGTTATTGACAGATACCTCCTCCATCAGCCTACCACATCGGTTACGCCGACAGTTCCAGCCGTTGGACACATAATCTCACTTTGGCTGCTTGGGCCCTCTATTCCCCCTCACATGAACTACTCCACTCCAGTGGCATATGTTTGGGCTCCGCAACCAACAACCAAGCCGAGTACACTGCAGTCATTGGTCTCCTTGCTGATGCCAACCATCATCATATTCATCACCTTAGCATCTTACTTGACTCCCAACTAGTTGTCCTCCAGCTCAACAATGTGTACCGTGTCCGCAATCCTTGCCTCTTTCGCAAATACCTGCAAGTTAGACTTTTATCTCGACATTTTGATTTCATTACATTTACACATATTCCAAGACAATTTAATCAAATCATAGATAACCTGGCTAACATTATACTAGATTGACATATATCACATCAAAACACTTTACACACACATAAACCATCAGAAGTCTGTCACAACATATAGATTAGACATCATACACAACATTAAAAAATTCTCACACACATGTGAACATCACACAGACCCCAAAATAAATATCCATATATATATATATATATCGGTCAAATGTGCCATCAAAATGTTTACAGAAAAATAGAGTACATCCTATACAGAATCGATAGGCCAGTGAACCACCTCGATACAAAACTGGTGTTACCACACCAAATGGGCTCACCAGCCTATATAATATACAAAAATACACACAGAGACACTCATGGTGCCTCTAGAGCACCACCACTTGGCCCTCCCTCAGGAGGTGGTGCCCCACCCGCTATCAGTCCCTCCGGATCTGGAGGTAATCGCCCAGTCATCGCAACACCTGCTACTACTGCTAGCCGAACCATGGTCCGCCACATCAATGTAACTCCCACACACTGCTCTAGGATGCCCTTGTCCTGGATACGGGACCACATGCCCTCAGGCACCCCCTGTAGCACCGCCTCCAAGCGGCGACGAATATCCTCAAAATATCCCCCGGCCTCGGCTGGAGGAGCATGTGGTGGCCCTGCACCAGGGTCGTCTAAATGACATCTCCTAGCCACTCTCTCATCACCAGCTGGTCTCGCCTCAACATCCTCGCGTCGTCGTTTCTCTCTTGCCCGCGGCTCTCTCCGCGGAGGCCTCACCAACCCCTGACGATCCGACGCTCTAACCAACTCAACCTCATGCCCACGAGGTCCCACATCTACACATACACACAAACAAAGGATAGCGTCAACATCCATCTATACATAATACACATGCTATACTATCTAAATATCAAAACATAAAAAATCACATCATACCTCAGTGGTCGAACACCTCTCCTGGAGGTAACACCATCTCCAGATCACCCCGGAAGTCCACCCCATAGTATGGATACTACAGTATGATCTGCGACATCTACCACCACACCTGTGCAGCCTCAGTTGTGAAAAAATGGCCACCCTCCCCACCACCATGCCGAATGAAAATCCTATACCACTGCATCAGTCGTGGCTCTCGCGCACCAGGTGTGCCCAATAACACTCTAGGGCGCAACATCGACACCCTCTCCAAAAACTATGCAACCAAGATGGACCCAAAAGCGAACTCCCCTGAGTCCGTAACCTGACACCTATCGAGTTGCCCTACCATATTGGCATGAAGCATCAAGCCCCAGGCAAAATTCTCTCTTGTCAGTGCCCTCCCCATAATCCTCAGCTGACCACCACTGATCCGCTGAGTCGCGAGGGACCCATATACCCTCATAACCATCGCTGCTACACAACGATGAACTAGGGCATCCATAGCCCTGATACTCATCACGGAGCCCGACATAAAATCATCCCTCGTACAGTACCTCCGGCCTAAGGTAGCCAATTTCCCATCCCCAGTTAATACGGGCTCTTTCGGTAAGGGCATTCCTTGAAAAGGGAGTCCAGTCAGAAAATATACATCCTCTACCGCAGTGAAGGCCAGCTGCTCACCCCGCACCATAAAAAAATGCAGATCCGGACTCCACATCTGAATCAAGAATTGTAGGAGGTACTCCTGGGCCCGTATCAAGGGGCACTCAAAGAAATTCAGCATCCCACAAGCTGCCAAGTGTCACGAACCGCCGACTCCTCAATGGCCACAGCCTCCCTGAGCTGTGACCAATACCTCTCTCTCTAGTGAATCGACATCGTCCAAATGATCACCTGCAACCACATAATCTAGTTCTCGATCAACCATCTCAAACATAAACACATTAACATCTCCAAAAAAGATAAGTTTTTCACCCGTCAGCTTTGCCCCCAAGGCGCGACTGTTTAACCCCACAGGCGCGCACACATGCGTGCCTATTAACCCCATAGGTGCGCACACATGCGCTCCTGTTAACCCCATAGGCGTGCACACATGTGCGCATGTTCATCCCATAGGCACACACATATGCGCGCCTGTCATCCATACAAAGGTTCCTTCATGCGCCCCTGTCACATATACATGCGTGCATCATAGCGTGTCTGTTCACTACACAACTGCGCACTCATGCACAACTGTTTAACTTACAAGTGCGCATACCATGCATGCCTGTTTCCCCCATTAGGGTGCCTCCACGTGCGGATATCCACAAAACAGGTGTGCACCCATGCACGTATATTTCCCGATCGTCCGTGCACTGGGGGGCCCACACCCACAAAACCTCCTGTACGGCCCTTTGTACAGGCCTTGCCCAAAAATAGAAACCCTAATTCTATGCAGGACGATAAGACAACTAACTTGAATCTCGCTGGTCCTGAATCGGTCACCTCGTCCTCCCAGAATCTCCAAATCTCCTCTGAATATCTCTCGTCCAATCACTGTGACAGTAGGTACAAATGAGGTGGCAATGTGGGCCCTACAACTATATATAGTCCTTTTTGCCAAACTTCCAGACTCCATTCCGGGAGCTCTGGACGTCCGTTTTTCGATCCATCTTCAGCCACGGGATCAACACCTCGTCCTCTACATTAAGACAGTCCCCGAGACATTTTTCATCCTTAGACCCTGGGGAGCCTTTTTTCCATACCCCGTCCAGGTACGCATGCTCATGTTCAAAGTTATCAAATAAATGATTATATGTTCAGTTATCTTCAGATATTGTTCACATCGGGTATTTGGTTGTCATGTGTGAAGGTACTTGGTCATCACACACCAGCATGACGCCTTCAGGTATATAATCAACACTAGCATGTAATCATTCCCTCTAAATCTCAATTGCATCTCCAGTCACACCCTCTGAAATTTGCCTTTAGGGTCCCTATATCCAACTCTATAGTACTGTCACCTCCACTACATTTTGGGTACTTTCACCCGATACCACTCTCCCCCACATGAGTTGTCCCATTCATATCCCCCTTAGGCACTTTGACACTCATGATGTTTTCAACCTTTAAGGATGGGAGTCCCGATAGTCTTACATCATGTCGCAAATCAGCCACATACTCCTTCTCCTCATTTTGCTAGCCTACCCAATGGACTCCCAGGGCACTTCCTCATGGTTTTATTTTAACTGCACTCCCGCAACAACATTTACCATCCATTTCATCCACCGCCAGTTTTCCCATCTTCAGACTGCCCTCCATACATTGCCCTAATACAGAAACCCACCTATGGGGCCCCAACCCTCCACTTGTTTTTTACACCAACTTGCGCCATCCTCAGGCCAAGCCATCTTACACTGGGGCACCCATTTCTGTATCTGCATTATTATCCCCACTGATTTTTTAATTCTTTTTGTAATTAAGCCGTTGTTTCCAACATTTTACATAGATTTTTGTCGTCAACTTTGGCGACCTTCTTGGGAAATGAAACCCATGTCGCCCTTGGTTGGGGCATTTCTTATCATCTACTCTTGTTGACATCGTCCATAAACCCCGAGTATCCCACAGGCCACCTACCTCTTCTCTCAAAGTTTTTTCACTTTGTCCTGCCTCTGGCACAACTTATCCCACATCTCGTCGTCCCCCTGATACTCGACCTCGTTGAATGGTTGCGGCCACTTATACTTCGCATATATCCCCAACCAAGGGCAGTCTTGAGTCTCCATGCATCTTGACTTTGTCCATGTACCTCCTCAGTTCCTGACCTCACCTAGTGGATTTCACGAAGCCCTTTTCTTCTTGGAGTCACGTCTCCCTTTTTGTCGACATCAGTACAGTTTCCAAAAGGGCGATAGTATCTTGACTCTCATTACCTTTACAATGAGGAGTCTTGGACGACACAGGGAGAACCATCATTTCTCTATGCTTTCGTTGACCCCAATAACATTCGACTTCAACACTTTCTCATGTTATGGTGGGTCTTACTTTGTGACTATTGTAGTTCTTTTTTATATTTGCCGAAGACCTATGAACTTTGTTGGGCTATCAATGCCCACAAAATCTGTGAAGCTTCTTATAGGTATCATTGCCTACTGTTCAAAGTATGTTCCTCATCAGAATTGTCCTCTGCCTTTATCAAAACCGCCCCTGAGGGCGCTGCAGTTGTCTACATCAACACACAGTTTTAGTTACTGTACAACACCCTTTTTTTTGAGTTACATGACACGAGCATGGGGCATGCCCGCCTCGTTTGTACACAATTTATTTTACACACCTTGCGAAAGGTTGGGTCCTACAGGTTCCCTTCTCCTTCCAATGGGTCACTCTTGATACTCTCACTATCTCTCTTTCTTACAACGATACTCTCAGTAGAAGAAACATTGATGAATTTTGGCTATCTGTATGCTCCTAACCTCATCCATCAGGGGGCATCTGTTATCACTGAAATTTCGTCCGCAAATGGTTATAGGAATCCGACATCTTCAAACAGCTATTAGTCCACCCATGGACTAGAATTACCAATTTTTTTTTCCAAAATGTCCAAAACTATACAACCAGTTATAAAATCAAGATGCGCTATGACTACACAGGGCACGTGCGCACATGCGCCATCCAAAAACGCAGGAAAATAGCACATGCGCACGATGCGTGACTGTGGATGCTAAGAGGCACGCACACCTAATAACGACACATTATGAGGTTGGTCGGCCTCCCACCCACTTCTGGTTCACCTTCCAAGTCGATTTGACATCTAAATCTCGGCTGAATCTGGCTGGGTGGCTGGTAAAAGACTTAAAGGTGCCCTAAACAACCCCTTTTCACACTAAAAGATGGTTGCACAATACCTCAAAGTGGTGCTATAAAACAAAGCCATGGGTGCACTACATTTTCAAGGAATTCATTTGCAAGGTTATGCTGCTGCTATTCTCTTGGGGAATCCTCTTTTCTCATCAAGAGCATACTAGCACCATTCCATTTGGACAATCCACATCACCTTTTGAGTGGGTTAACTTGAGATTCTTTCACCATTTCTTTCAAGTTTTCAAGTTGTAAGAAGAGCTTAATCTTGGGGGTTCAAGAGCCCTCCCTTGGAGGAAGAAGGGACCCAAAGTCCCATTTCTTCTCGGTGTTTTCTTTTCACTAATACAATTCTTTCCATTGGTGACATGAATCTTGTTTGTTTCTTGTTCTTATGTCCTTATGCTCAATAGTTTAGTTGTTCTTTTCTTTCCTAGTTTAATTCTTATCTTAGTCTTTTATGTTTATTTTTGTAACCCTTTCTTTCACTTCTTTCTTTTTTAGCTAACCCAACTAAGCTTGTAAGCACCTCTATTTTGCTCATTCAGGTGACAAAAGAGGCGCAACATCATACATATTTTATGACAACCATGATTCATTGTTAAATTCTTATGCTATAGATCGTGAAATTCTCTAGTATTTATCTACCTTGTTTCAAGCATATTTATTTTGACTTTGAGCTATATTTATAATAGATTTAGGACTTGTTCTAATGCTGATATATACTGTCATTTATTATTGCAAATTTGGGGCAACAATCTTAGCTTGCTGATCCAACTAACATATGATACTGCATAGTGGCTTTTCATTCTGTCTCGGGTAGGTACAAATTTCTCAATAATTCATCCAAGACTTTGGCAACCTCAAGCAACCTAAGACTCATTATAAACCTTCCATTTCCATCTAGAATATTGACCTTTATGGGCTTTACTCTCTCTATCTTCACTTTCACACCCCTTTCCCCTAGGTTCACTGAGATCACCTCCCTAGAGTAACCTAGTCACATTTGAAGCATGAGACCTATATCGAGGTGACATTGGGTATAGTACCCCTTAAGTTGTTGCCACTTGGTGGTTGGGTTGATATTTTCCCAACGTACAATTTGTGTGATAACACAACCTATAGACATTGCATTGTGAAACCACCACATTGAAGTTATTGTCCTTAATGGCATATCTGAGCTTCTAGAACACGTGTATCTAAGCTGTTATAACACAAACACTCTAATTATTAGATATCAACTCCCATGTTTCATCTATCGTGACACCTCTCTCGAGCATGCAAATAAATGCCACAACAACTTGTAGTTTCTGATTTGAAGACATATTTGCTACATACTTTATTATTTCATTAAATGTCACCTTTTCTCAAATGAAATCGACCTCTCATTACAAGTACTCTTTCTGGATATCACACAAAGCCTCAATTTTACTTAGCAGGGTCTCTGTTCTAATTCTCGTTTAACCATGAAATCACATGGGAACTTCATGGAAACTTAAAGATTTATGTGTACCAAACATAGATCAATGCTATAACCAATCAAAATTCATCTCGAGGACACAATATCTATTAGATCTATCATGATATCTAATGGTAGATCGCTACACATGCAGACTTATCCAAATATTTCTTCCAACAACACGTCACTTTATACAATAGAACTATATATTTCCACACATTTCACACTGAGATGAAATATTGGTCGACGAATAGAAACCATGGTCAAAATATAATGAATTCTCACCTTTTTTTACCCATGATTTTGGTCGTCATGATGATGTATTGATGATGGTGTACTCAGGCTCTTCATAAGAACTTTCTCCTGAGAAAAGTTACTTTCATCTCTTCCCAGAAAACTCATTTTTGAAGAAGGTTCGCAGGCTGCTAGTATATTTGGCTGCGAGAATGCCTGATTCTCGCAGGCTGCCTTAAGCCAGGGTGCGAACTTCTCGCACTCTGTTGAACTGCTAGGGTGCAAACTCTTCCTAAAGCAAGGAAAAAGATGAATTCTCGATGTTTCTAGAACGGAATCTTCTAGAAGGATGAGTTGGCATTCGAATGGTTATCCTAGTACTGGATTCCCTGATATTTTGGGATCATTCTTATCCAAGTAACTAATTCATTCTCTCCTATATATTGAGGGAATTCTCATGGAAAAGGTTCAGCAAGATTCATTGGAGAATTGGTGAAAGAATTGTGTGAAGGACTCAGCATTGAACAACAGCTTGGAGACTCTAGCAAGTCTATCAAGAGGATTTGATCTTCTTTATGCAAGGATTGAGCAAGTGTGTGTGTCAGAGCCAAGAGCCATCGAAAGGAAGTTTGCGACATCAAGGCTCAGGTTGTAATCTTTACTTTCCATTAATATGATACAGTGGCATGTCCCTTTCCCATAAAGCTATTTCCACTTTATTGTGTAATTCCTTGATCATACACATAGGTTAACTATTGAATATATTGTGCTATCTTCACTTTGGTTGGTTTGTGTTGTCTTGGTCTTGGCTGCACGAGAGCACTGGAGCGAAGCAGGAGCAACAAAGACCATAGGAAGAGATAATAAGGTATGCTACTTGTTCTTGCCTCCTAGTTAATTCAATGGTCAAAACCTAGGGAAAGAGTCATATCCTGTCTTGCTTTGTTCTAGATCCAGGTGGATCTAGGGAGATCAGTTAGTGTCCTCACCTACCGATTAGTCCAATAACAAAATTGGCGACTCCACTGGGGAACAATCCCTTTTTCTTTGTGGATTTTGGTATTTTTCTTTGGCCATTTGCTCTAGGTTTTACTTTTCTCCTTTCCTATCAATCTCTGAGTCTTCAGGATATCCTGTTAGACCCTCTGGGTCCAGAGGCCTTTTTAAATTTTGCTTCATTTTCCAAAATTTTGATTATGTTGAGACATTCTCGCACTACACTTCATTGCAGCCTGCGAGAATTGGTAGGGTTCACACTCTGCCTTTAGGTTTCAGTGCGATATTCTCGCACCCTGCTCAAGGGTCACCTGCGAGAATCAATGATTCTTGCACTGTGTAATACTACCAGCCCGCGAACTCTTGTTTTCAAAAATTTGGATTTGATTTTTGGCATTTTTAACTGCCCAGATCAGTTTAGGTGCCTCATAAGAGTTTCTTGGACCATTGATTGATTTCTTTCTTGTCTTCGTTTGCGTGCATGAATAGTCTTAGGATTTGAAGGCTTTTCTTGTCACTTTTGTCTTGACTTTCGTTTCTTGACTTTTCTTGGCAAAACCATACTCTCTGATTTCAGAATCTGAGTGTGTTTGATTAGTTAAGGACCAGTGATTGGTAGAAAGTTGAGTTTTATTGGTCTTTATCATTTTCTTTGTTTGAAAGATCATTTTTCTTATGCGATTGAAAAGACTATATTGGTTTGCTCTTTATTTTTATTTTCATTGAAAGAGTGGATTGGGTGTTTATCATTGCTTGTTCATTGGTTTTTGATTTTCTGTACTCTCATTGGCATAGTGAGGGTCCTTTTTGAAAAGTGAACAAAAGTTTTTCTTTCAAAAATTCATTTTCGTCTTCAAAAACATTGAAAATCGAATTGTTGAAGTTATTGAAAAAGACACAATAGAGAATTGTCATTTGATTCGTGATTTGTTGCATTTGCATTTTAAAGGAAATTTTGCATTGTAGTTCAAGGTTGATCTGGAATTTTTTTTCTCTCTCCCATACATAGGATTCTTTGAACGAAAAGTGATACATTTCATTCTCATCCTTGCATTGTTGGGTCAGAGTCATACAACATAAGTTTCACCCCCGTTTCCTTTGAGTAAACAACAACTCTTAATAACACTGCGTAATCATAAAATTTATCTAGTAACTCTTTTCTAGGGCTCTATTACACCAACATTTAGCTAGGCTAGCGCTTTGGAGTAGGAAGAGAGATACACTCTCCAAAA
>ML810981.1:111628-128255 GCA_009831015.1 Picea engelmannii
TGGCATTCGAATGGTTATCCTAGTACTGGATTCCCTAATATTTTGGGATCATTCTTATCCAAGTAACTAATTCATTCTCTCCTATATATTGAGGGAATTCTCATGGAAAAGGTTAAGCAAGATTCATTGGAGAATTGGTGAAATAATTGTGTGAATGACTCAGCATTGAACAACAACTTGGAGACTCTAGCAAGTCTATCAAGAGGATTTGATCTTCTTCATGCAAGGATTGAGCAAGTGTGTGTGTCGGAGCCAAGAGCCATCGAAAGGAAGTTTGCGACATCAAGGCTCAGGTTGTAATCTTTACTTTCCATTAATATGATACAGTGGCATGTCCCTTTCCCATAAAGCTATTTCCACTTTATTGTGTAATTCCTTGATCATACACATAGGTTAACTATTGAATATATTGTGCTATCTTTACTTTGGTTGGTTTGTGTTGTCTTGGTCTTGGCTGCATGAGAGCACTGGAGCGAAGCGGGAGAAACAAAGACCATAGGAAGCGATAATAAGGTATGTTACTTGTTCTTGTCTCCTAGTTAATTCAATGGTCAAAACCTAGGGAAAGAGTCATGTCCTGTCTTGCTTTGTTCTAGATCCAGGTGGATCTAGGGAGATCAGTTAGTGTCCGCACCTATCGATTAGTCCAATAACACATTTACACCATTGTATTTCTGAGCCCAATCTAGAATCAAACACTAGACCTAATTAGTAGATCCTTTTGAAAGAAACTATTTTATTAATAGCTATCGAAACAACAACAATGCATGCATATCAAATTCATATCACATTTCCTCTTCCATGCCGTCCTCTAGCTCCATTTGCTCTATTTTTTTTTAACTAGAGTGGGAAATTGTACCGCGCCATGTTGAAAATGGGTGAATCCTTCCCTTTATTCCCACGATAACCTTATGTATATCAACAAGAACCAACGATCTCATTCACGTCCATTTCTTTCTAGTAGTAACAATAATCAATCAACATTAGATTGTTACAATTGCTAGTAGTCTCCTCTTCATGGTGCATGCCACTTTTTTTTTTGTTGACATTGATTGGAAAATGACAATGGTTGAAAAAACAAATACAACATGATTTCCTTGCGATAACCAACAATGATTTCTCTAATTGGAAATACGTGATATCCACATAAGCTCCAAGAATGGACCACTCCTATGTTTTCCTCATGAATACAACTATATAACGTGGGATCTCTCCACTCAAATGGCTGTTAAACTCATCTCTTCCTCTTCAAAAATGGTACCACAAATAGTTTCCCTTCTTTCCCTTCACCTTTCTATGATACCAAATGATAACATCAGAGGCGCAACTGCAAAAAAAAATCACACACACTACACTATGCAAAGAAAGTACAATGGAGATATGTTCTCCAAACCCTTGAAGGGAAAGTTTTATTAAACTATCATTCCTCAATGTTTCATTATTGTACAAATGGTCCCTTTATATAATATGAGGTGACCATAACTAATAAATCATAATTTGTAAATTAGTTCAACTATTTCCTCAACTATTTGCAACAATATCTCCCTAACTATTTCTTATGATCTATGTTAGGTATCTAGAAAGGTAGTAGTGGGGGCCTAGAGGGCCCATAGTGATAATAGTGGAGACCATTCAATGTAAGGTGGAATAGGTCCACTATATTATTAAATAAGACCCACTATGGTAGTTAGATATAATAAATGGGTATTTAGATATAATAAATGTAAGATGACTTAGAAGGTTCTACTTCTAGAAGATTCATCCTCTATAATGTTCTTAGGTGATGGTAGAACTATATAAAGAGGTTCAAGTCATGTAAGGGGACATGAACATAAATATTGTGTTTGGAGTTGAAGCTCATTAGGAGGAAGCCCCCTTGAAGAGGCAAGTGAACATGAGAGGATCCCTTCCATAATATGATCCATTGTATGGTGTTGCCCTACCCTAAGAGTTTGATAATAATAAATAATATTTTGCATATTAATCTTGTATATCTGTTGTGGTGCTTTTGTATTCAGTCTTTGGTTTTTAACAAGTGGTATCAGATCACTTTCCTTGACAGACATTGTGGGAAAATATTTTTTATTTTTGCAGATTTTTTTTTTCGGAGAAGAAAAAAGAGGGCCACGATATTCCATAAAATTTTGGTACATTTATTTGAAAAATTTGCAGAAACAGGTTGTAGATCTGAGTTCCTCTCATAAAAACACCCAATTTGAAAAAAAAATCATCTGAAACGGAGTCCGGGAAGTCAAGATATTGAAGTTTTAAAATATGCAAATTTTCAGGGTTTTTTCCGTGGATGGCGACGTGATATTTTTTTTTTTTTTAATTTATGTAGAAGATGGAGGCCGAATTTGACCAAACAAATTACATATCTAAGTTTCTCTCACAATTTCACCCTATTTCAAAAAAAAAAAAGCTGAAATGAAGTTCGGGAAGTGAAGTTATGAGCATTTTAAATTCAACAGTTTTTTAGATTTTTTCCAGAAAAAGCCACGATTGTTTGCAGTAACTTATTGTTCTATTTTTTGGGTTTTTTCATGACGGTTGCGGGACCGAAGAGTTCATAGGGTGATCAGATTGATATTTCCTCTCAAACCCTCAAAGAAATTCTACAAATTACTGAAGCATTCAAATCCCAATTGTATGACACATTGGATACTAGGTTGCATGACCTTGCAAATGGCCTCAATGATAGTTTTCGTAGTATTCAAGATTCATTGGATAACATGCAAGATATATTTATTATGGAGGACATCAGGGATGAATATAATCAAGAAATATATGCTTGGTATGATTTTGAGGTAGATTGCGATGATTGATATATGGATAGTTGTCATTTATGGGATGACAACCACTTTCATATTTTATTTGATGACTCTAATCCACCTTTTGTAGAGAGCATCAATGTGACAAATCGAGAGCCAATGATTATTATCAGTGTCCATCCTGCATATTCTATAGTGGTATTATTCATTTTAGATTCTTCTACGACACTTTTCCACTATGTGGATGGATCTTCTTATTTGGATCCACATGACACGTGTCAGTATGTGGAGCATCATTTTGAGTTGGTTATTGGGTTCCAAAATCTTTCACGGGGAGTTCACATGAGCACTTGGACATGGGACCAATGCTTACAATGGTGGTTGGTCTACTTCAACATGGTGGCTTTCCTTTCTACATGGGACCTTGGTTCTCTAGTCTTCTTTAGCATGGTGTCTTTCCTTTCTACATGAGACCTTGGTTCTCCAGTCTTCTTCAACATTATGGTCCACAATTATCCATGGGACCCTGGTATATGGTTGTACATCAACCGTTGAGGACAACTCTTTTATAAGGGGGATGAAATGTTAGGTAGCTAGAGAGGTAGTAGTGGGGGCCCAGAGGGCCCATAATGATAATAGTGGAGACCATTCAATGTAAGTTGGACTAGGTCTACTATATTATTAAATAAGACACACTATGGTAGTTAGATATAATAAATGTAAGATGACTTCTTAGAAGGTTATACTTCTAGAAGATTACTCCTCTAGAATGTTCTTAGGTGATGGTAGCACTATATAAAGAGGTTCAAGTAATGTAATGGGATATGAAGAGAAATATTGTGTTTGGAGTTGAAGCTCATTAGGAGAAATCCCCCTCGAAGAGGCAAGTGAACATGAGAGGATCCCTTCCATAATAGGATCCATTGTATGGTGTTGCCCTACCCTAAGGGTTTGATAATAATAAATGAGATTTTGCATATTAATCTTGTATATCTGTTGTGGTGCTTTTGTATTCAGTCTTTGGTTCTTAACAATCTTTCCATAACCTCTCCATGATTCTCTCAACAATCATCATTCCAATATTCACTCAATTCTCTCCATCCCTCATTCCTACGTAGACTTTCTAGAATAATTATTAAATTTTCCATCATATTATTCATTAAACAATGTAAGTAGGAATTATTCCTTCCTTAAACTGGTCCCTTCTTCATCTTCTAGGTTCTTTGTCTTCATCTTTTGTCTTCCACGATCTTTTTTCTTTATTCTCAATCCTCTTTCTCTTGTACTTGAAAACATAAACATTGTTGAAGTCCATATAAAAAGTAACCATCCACTGGAATACATGGATTTCCAATGACTATATCCATCGGTTATCTAGGAAACCCTTTCTGATACATGGCTCGTTAACCATTCTACCGCCATGCATCTGCATAACTGTATATGTTATTCCATTATATAATAATCATAATCACCCTCATCTTGGGTTTTTGACATACTCGTATTCATGCTCTTGATTCTCCTACATCAAAGAATCTCTTAGCTTCCTTCCACCAGCTTGCCAAAATATTTCTCACATCATTTTTCCATAAAAATCATTCACAAAGAGGTTAACTAAATGAAATTTAGGTTTTGGAAACCTATAATATTTTTTAATTACTTAGCTAGGAAATATACCACACATTGGAATTTCTCATCTACAATCATACTCTTCTTTAAATCTGTGTTGTCAATGATCTACTCAATAGCCTTATAATAAGGCATCATAGGGTCTCTCATTGAAATAGAGTGCAAGCGTCAATTTCTTATGTTGATGCAAACCTTGTCATTAGTTTCCCTCATGGTAGGGGAACTATGGGGAACTACATCTGAATAGTCCTCTAGAGATAACTTTTGGTATATCTCATTCCACCTTGGAAAAGGGATTCTATTTCCTATGCTAGCTTCAATACCTTTGAATATTGACCAGGATAGATGATCCTAAGGTATAGGGAATTTAATTATGGGATTGTATTATTCTAATGGATCCTCAATATATATTGACTTCTTTTGGGAAGCTTCCCCTATTTCTTTAGGTTTCCCTCTAAAAGATTTAGTAGGGGGTCTAACAAAGGTTTTCCTTGGTGGCATTTTACCTATACCATAACATAATATAAACTGAATAAGAAGTAACACTATTGTTCAAATAATGATAATTCATAGCAACTTGTTACTCAAAACATGGTTATACTATATTTTAAAATAAAATCTAGTATGAATCTGATTATACTAACCATTGAGCATAAAACAATTATAAATAAAAATGATAAGAAATGAGAGATATGAATTTCCACTACCAGAGTATACTTTTCAATTGATCGCTAGGCTTAATTTTATCCCAATCATGAAGCATACATTCATGTTAAAGAAAACTTTCAACACTGGAAACATACTTGTGATGTAGGATAACAAAAAAAATTGCAATGAAAACCCATAGGTGTGAACACTTCTGACTAGCTTCGACATAAATTCCAACTCATCACACATAAAAAAACAATAGAGTACACTGTTTGCAAAAAAACACTTAAACCAGAAATTGGCACTTTCTACTTAACAAACCAAGCTCTAATAGAAGAATCCAATAGACAACACTCGACTCTTAATCACACTGCTCAAATTCATGTGAAGATGGTTCGATTGATGAACTAATTTCAAAATTTAAAATCAAATCACCCAAATCTGGCGCTATGATTAACAAATATGTACTAAACTGAATTGGATAACCATAATCCTAAAAATTGAATGTTGATTAAACATTTCATCTTCCAAATCAGTGAATTTATGGCAGTTGGAATTTCTATCGATGACTTCCAATCACTTTCCTTTTTGTAAAGTTTTACAAGACAATGATCAAAAAGTGAATTTTGGCTAGCGATAGTATGACACCTTGAGAATCGTGCAAGACGAGGTCGCCGATTAGGATTTCAATCAGTGAAAAATGTAAGTCTTAAAAACAACATAGTGAAACCTATCATCGGTGTGAAAATAATCTTTGTAATAGTTTCCCTCTTCTAACGTTTCATTTGAGCAAAGTGCAAAGTGATCAGAAACAATTACCTACCGATGAAATGGTTTTACTTTGATCATGATATGCATCAACAACTTAAATTCACTTTCTCATTGGTGCTTTAGTTTTACTTTCTTATTGGTGTGTGGATTTCATTCACAATGGCACACGAAACCTCTTTGACATTGGTGCAATCCTTTCACTTTTGTATTGATGCCTACATTCCACTTTACCATCATTGCGTAACCTGGTTTCCTATCGATGATGAAAACTAACTTTGGTACAATGATGAGAGTTATTCAAACTCGTCAATAAAATATATTTCAGTTCCAAATAAGCTTAGGGACTTAGAAAAATTTATTTTTCTCAATTCTTAAGATGCTTGCTGAACTATATGATAGGCACAAAATCATCAAAACCAAAAATGCAAAAAATATTTGCTAAATCAAAGAAAAAGTGGTACCCAACATTTTAAAATTTTAGGGTGTGTTGTGGACTCAACATGTTCCCCCTATTATTCTCCCTTGGGTACTGTTTTCAGGGCAAGAATTCCTTGCAACAATAAGGGGTACTCCCCAATACACGATCCCAATTAGACTATGCATTGTTTGGTTTAGAAGACTCATCTGGATTTTGGACCGGCTTCCATTAATGGTTATGAGGGTGAATGGTTGGATGGTTATGCGAATGAAGATGTATATGAATACTATCTAAAATCATAACAAAAATATAATCTACTCTATCCTATCCTATCCTAGCTAGGAGAAAACTATCATAACCAAATGAGCAATGGAAATGAAACTAACTGTACAGATAAATTCAATCAGATAGCTATTATGAAGAAGTAAAGTTAGACAATATATGCACACAAATACATAACTAGAATAGTCTCGATCAAATTATCGCATATATTATTAACTCATATGCTCAGGACAATAAACATGAGAAAGAATAACAAAGATGTAATAAAAATAATGATTGCTAAGAAAAATATATAGGAAACAACATATTCTTATAGCCCATGTAAACAATAGACAATCTGCTGAAAATAGTTTAAAACAAACAAAAATGCACATAAGTCCTTTTCTCTGTCAAAACTAGCCATGAGGGCTTCTCAATATTAATTAACACAATATTTTCTTCGAAAATAGTTTCTTGAGTGTATACAATGCTTGAAGAGCCCCCTCAAAATGGGTATCTTCCTTTATTTACACAACTATTACTAACTAGTGAAAATGACTTATTGGATTCCTCAAGAAGCAGCTACAAAAACTTTTCAACTTCCCTTACAAGTTGTTTGACACGTGTAAGAGTAAAGACAAAATTGAAAGTGGTTGGAAAAAAACAAAATAGAATACAGTTAACAACAAATTCGAATTTTCTATGTTGTCTTATCTACGTGTTCTTGTCCCTGATGTAGGTTGTCCAAATGCCTAACTCATCGTAGAGCGATATAATTTTGCGATAATATAGTTATTCAAGAGATTCCTTGTGCATGGTTGTGTTTTCATTGAGGCTCTGCATGTATTTTGCTAAGGTATCCATGAATTCCTAGATCATGGTGTGGACTTTGGTAGGCTATATCAGATGCTTCTCAATCAAATCCATTGTCACTTTTGTGGCTGCTTTGTCCATGTCTCACTTGTGAATTTTTCTTTTCTATATTTTCTCGAGAGTTTTTTCCATGATGATGGTCTTCCAAAGCTTTTCTAAGGGAGGGAGACGACATTTTCATATTAAAAAAATTGCTTCGTAGCATAGTTGTGAACATATTTCCATTGAGCTAGTTGTCTCTTTGTCTTCTCTCTTCCTGGCTTGTTGGTAGTGGTCAATCAAATAGTAATCAATGTTTCTTTCTATGTTTGATGGGCAAGGAAGCTCGACTGACACGCCTATGTTCTCAATGATCCGTATATCAATATCGCCTACACCTTCCCAGATAGTGTTGAACTCGACGTTCTTGGATTTTGCTTGGACATGTTGTTCTATTATGGTGGCTGCCATCTGTTGGAAAATGTGCAAGTGGGAATATATATTTGTGATGGATTCTTCCATCTTTTCCCGAACCTTTTCTGCACTTTCCTTGAATTCCTTCATACTTCCTTAGTCTATTCTTACTTTTTAGAGCTATTCCTCCAACTCCGTGATCCTAACATCCTTTTCCTGGTTCTGGAGATACAAATTGTTAATGTTATGTTTCATTTCCATGGTGAAGGAAGTGCCAACAAAGGCTATGGAAATTGGATCATCCCAAAATTTTCTATCATTGGGGTTTTTGTGATGATGGAAAAAGGGTTCCCCCCTGTGATCAGAACATTTCAGAATTGTTTTTGCACGATGCGTTTAGTTTCTTTGTCGCGCTTGAACTTTTTTAGGTTCTTTGTTGTTTCCTGTTCTTCTTCTTTTATTCAATCTTCCTCATGTTCTCTTTATTCATCGGAAATCCTTCTGATGGGTTTGCATTTCTTCCTAGCAATGACTTCATCATAAGTTTGTGCCCTCCAATGCACTTCTTCTTCTTCCCAAATGACCAAAGTGTATTCCAATGGGATGCGATATTTATTAAAGTGTTCCTTGAACACTTTATTTGGGTCATGCCTCCTAAATATCTCTTCTTCGAAGTGGTATGAAATAAACATATTCACTTCATCCTGGGCCTTCTTGGTGTTTTCTAATGCATAGGAGCCAATCCATAATGGGAGTGGGGACCATATAACTTTCTTGTCTCGGTAGAGAATTGTCCCGAATCCATTGATTATTTTTTGATAGGCCACTTATTGGAGCACCAATTTATATGTGGAAAACTCGAGGAGTCGATGCATATCTTTGTTGGCTTCATATACTTTGATGTACATCCCATGCTCCATTAAGTACCAGTCTCCTATCCTTTTGATCACTTCTAGTTCCTTTTCTGTCATGCATGGGGATGGCGTACAAAAAACTGAATTCATATAATGGGGGATAGGAAGTGGTCACATATCTTGTGATACTCTATCCTATACTTGTGCTCCCAAATTACCTTGTAGTAAATATGGATGGTTAGGTTTGTTGGCTTCCATGCCCATCCCATATTAGGATATTTATTTGCCAAACACATGATATCCGGAAGGTATGAGGACATGCAAAAATTGGGAAATGTTTTGGGCTCATATTTCTTAACAACTGTGATAGAATTTGTTAATTTTGCAGACAATATGTCAACCCAGTTGAATGATGACCCTTCGTTTGCACAATAGTATATTAGGGGCATATATCATAGAGTAAATTTGAAAGCATCTGACTCTCTATACAATATGTAAATAATAGCCACGATGTACTGATATGGATTCCTCAATGCGGTGGACTGACTGGTATGTGTTTGAATGATTTATCTAGCTTGTACCAGATGTTGGACAATTCTTTTGTTGTGTGCTTGAATCTGATGAAAATTTCTTCATCTAACTTTCGATTTCCCTTCTCTAGATGGTAAAATTTGGTTAGATCAACTGGATGGAATGAAGCTATGGGTTATCCCTTAGCATTTCATATGCACCTATTCTCCAAGTATACATGCTTGAGAATCCAAGCAATGTCATCTGCACAGGGAAATACTACATCACAGGCTGTTACTCTATGTATTCCCGATTTCCTGATATTCCTAAAAACTTTAAGCTCATCTTGGTCTTCAACATTGATGAGGAAATTTTGTTTTTTGAACATTTGAAAGACGTCGCCCCATTTGAGTGAGTCTCCTCCTTTCTCTAGGAGTCCTATTGTGTCATCATAAATCACCCATGTGGTGTCAGGTTCATCTCCATGCTAGCTACCACTCCCAGAGGACTCTGTGGCCGATGCTTTTCTTGTTACCTTCTTTCGTGGAGAAATTTTTGAACCTGAAACACATAGTTGAAATTATCCAAAAAACAAATCCAGACAACAAAAGTAAGCATGATTAGATCAGGAGATGTTAACATATGCATGAAAAATAATTATGCTTATGTGACCCATGTGCCAAGTACATGAAGAGTCACTTGTATCAATGTTGGGTGGGAGATCATCATCCAAGGATGACAAGATGTTTGATGAAATTATGAGAGTTTAAGTTTTGGCGAGGAATTAGGTGAAGAATCCAAGTAGGTTGGTGAAGCTTAATGTTATTTTAGTCAATGGAGGAAGATTTTATATCAAATCACTTGGTGGGAACTACTTCGGTATGTATTGGGACAATTCATGGTAAGTCCTCCGGTTGAACCAGAGGAAATGTTATCAAGTGTGTTGGTGGGAAAGAGTACATTCCCGAGAGGTTTGTATTAACGTTGAAAAAGGATCAGAGGTGTTGATGTTAACTTCTCTGAAATTGTGAGGTTAGCACCAGATGGGTTGGTGTAAAGTCCTCCGGATAAATACCAGAGTTGATTCTATTAATTGTTCCAATAGAGACCATGGATGGTTAGTTTAAGTCTTCTAGTGAGACTGGAGGGTATCTTTCGAAGTCCTTTAGATAGACTGATGATGATCATAAGAAACGCTCCAATGAAGGCCTGACGTCAGTCTCATGAGGTTCTTTGGTGAAGACTGGAGGTGATAACACAAAGTTATTCAGACAAATCGATGACAAACTTGTTAAGTACTTTGGAGAAGAATGGATGTAATCTTATAAAGGGATCCAGATGGAATGAAAAGCGATTATGTAAAGCTTGCTGGTTGCCACTGACGTCAATCTTGTAAAGTGTTCTGATTACCATCGGTTGTGATTATGCTAAGCACTCTGGTGAAGACTGGAGGAGATAACACAAAGTTCTTCGATGATACCAGAGTCGATCTTACTAACTTCTCTGAAATATAAAAACACTCACCAAAATTTGGCTAAGTCCCAAAGGTTTTTCATTTTAGTAAGGGGAATAATGCTTGAGAGATGGGGGTTTGTTTGGACAAATAATGTCGGGACTAGGGTTCACACTATGATTGGCATATGGATGTGGTGATTTGAGGGCTCCATGATGGAGTTAACAACAAGAATTTATTCAAGGACTAGGAATGACAAACCATTTGTGCTCTAAACCAACCTCGGGGAAGAACATTGTTAAAGGTGCCAAATGATTGACAAAGATATAGACACGAGGGGTGCCCTACTCTCATATTGTTTCAATACTGTGGACTTATGGAGAAAAGGAGATAATAATTTTCTCATTATTGATTATGGGTCGTGGAATAGTTGGCATGTGGAGGGAAAGGTTTTGGGGAAAATGGTTATGGAAAATGGAGGAGATGTTGATGTCATTATGGGTCCGAAGTAGGGAAAAACGTGGGGAAAGGTCTACCAATCAACGAAGGTGAAGCCAAAGACAACCAAAATAAATGGTGGCCTCAATCGTTGGGGACATGTCCTAACCCTAATCTATAAACAATATATAAAAATATGAAATTGTTGAGGGAGAATTTAAGGCATACTTGGATAAGATAGCCATGTGTATAATCGTTGAGGTGAGGATGAGAAATCTCACGGTCTCAATAGCTTATCGATGGAATAAATTAGAAATATCTCTTTTATCTTGGTGATGGTAACAATAATCATAAGAGGGATAAGTGATATTTTTATAATGTGGGTGCACATTACGAGGTCATCGAAGTGACATTAAAGTTTTATCGGAAGCGATGTTGGAAAGTAATCTGGTCATACCATAGACATTCGTGCAAATTCCTCTCGTAAGATCAAAGGATTTATTTCTAACTAGACCGGACGTGTCAGAGAGGTTGTTAAGAAGGTCTCCGGTGACACTAGAGATGTTTTTGGGAAGTATACTGGTCAAGTGCTTATGTTCTGGAGGAGTTTCCAAGAAGTTTTCTGATCACAAGAGTCATGCATCGAGGCTATTCATGATAAATTTTTTGCCGAAAATCAATGGTGTTTGTAGGAAATTCTCTGGTATGTACTAGAGAAGTTAATGATAAGTGCTCTGATGTATGTCAGGAGATGTAATGTTCCTAAATTGGCTAGTCTAGGAAACTCTGCTAATGTGTGTGTACGATTAATTATTTACAACATATAAATGAGCATTCAAATAATAATAGTCACAAAAGGCTGCAAATATTATATTTTGAAATCTTCGTGGAGTACAAATGTCGAATGCGGATGAATAAAATGAATCACTCGGCTAGATCAATGAGAAAAGGATCTTAGCCGAAATAAAAAATAAACTAAAATAATAATACCCAATACCCGAAGAATGTTGTGGAATGCAATGGATGAGATGAATAACTACTACGAATATGCCATCTTGTACGAAAACTGCCGCAAGTTTGGAAAGTTTTCCCTGGTGGCTATACCTCTTAGAAATTCCTGGAAACCATCCCATACAATGCACCTTTCTTTGCCTCACAGTACTGGTGACTGTCCGCACCTCAACTAATTTATCTGGTCCTTGGATGGATCCCCCTGGTGGAAATTCACTCCCTCTGCTCTGGAAAATTGTGCCCTAGTGATTCCATCGTCAAAATCTGTTGATGCGTGTCTCAAAATGATCGACCAGGTCTACTGGGAAATGGGTCAGAAGTATTTCCCCATATTTGAACTGATGATTGCTTGGGAACCCCAGATGTGTCCTCCCCAAGTGTCGCACTCCCAATGTCTGGAAGGTGCACCCTAGATGATTCCTCTATCGGAATATGAAAAGGAACTACGCAAAATATGTGCTTTGCCTTCCTCTCAACTGGGTCAGAGGGGAATCTATGAACTCTCCCTGAAAGGGACAAGTCGATCCACTGAACCTCCTCAGAAGGTGCACCCTTGCTACTGGAACCTATGTAACTGTTTCTAAAGAATGATGGAAGACCTGTGTGATATTCTCGGTGACTAGGGTGTGTCTCTCAACACCGAAATCATCCAACTGGTGTCTTCCTCCTGGAATCCACTAAATTATCTCTCCTGAGATGTGCCTCTCTCCTCAATGACAAGTCAAAATATACATAACGATGAATTAGTTTGCTTTACCCTTCCTTTATAGCTTCTTGAAACCTTAATTCATTGTTGACCTTTTCCCTCTAAGAGAATTTTACCTTATTTTATTATTCCTTGATTAAATCACTTAATTAATTAATTAATTAACCATTTTACCTCTAAAAAGTGATTTATCCATCCTTATGTCTTCTCCGGCCACTGAAAGTCACTTATCGTCATCTTATATTGTAATGCTCTTCCTCTCGATTCTGATGAGCTATTACACTAAGAGGTTTCTCCAAGTAATATGCCTATTATGACCTTCTTAGTGAATTTAATTAAGATATGACCCATAATAACTCAAAATTACAGAAATCGTCGGAATGCAATGGAACAAAATCCAAGTTGTGCAAAATGTATCTTGATGATGAGCGATGGATGTCGGGCCCAATAAAACCCCTCAATATCTCCTGAACTCTTTGTCATCCCTATCTGGCTACTCTGGTAGGCATAACACTCTGTAATGTAATAATGTACATAAATGGGGACATTATAGTCCTCCCTGCTAGAATATTTCTTGTTCTCAAGTAATAAATGAATCAATATGCATATGATACCATGGTCCCATATTCACCTGTGTGACACAAAGTTGACTCCCCTCAAGATGGGGCCTCTCCAAGTGCTCACCACACATGACACCCGAATTCTCCTGATGACTAGAATGATCAATGGCCAAAGAATCTCAGTCAAGTCCCCAAGAAACCACTCTACTCGAAACTGAACTCCATCAAACACTGAACTACCAAGCAATCCAATCTATGGATCCCATATCAATATGTGAACTGCAATGTCCTGTGAAGTATATTTATGTAACATATATGTAGGTTGTGGAGCCTGATTATCTTCTTGATTCAGAGGTATTTGTTTTTAGTTGTGTTTATACCCCATGAAGACTTTACACCCCAGAGGAATGTACACTCCTCCATGTGAGGGAGTGTAGAGGGGGGTTACCTCCTTTGTGGGGTCCGGGGGAAAGCAGGCCCCTGGTGTGGGTTCGGGGGTGAAGTCCTCGAAGGAAAAATTGCCTTGTAAATGTATATTGTAATTTCATTGTAAATATGGATCGTTCATTATAAGGTTGCAGATATGATGATAGAAGTTATGTTAGGGTTTTTTCCTTAGAAGGAAACCCTCTTTTATGAGGGAATTGTATTGCGGCTATGTATCATGGCGAATATTGTATTCAGAGATAGGAGATTGTGAGAGAAAGAAGAGGAAGTTACAACAGGTTTGTTGTAGGTTGTATCCCTTCATTTGCTGGATAATAATAAAGGAAGGACCTGACAATTTCTCTGGTGGACGTGGCCCACACTGGGTGAACCACGTATATTCATGTTTGTATTGTATTGTGTATCTTCTGTGTTTTATTTCCACATTTGTTTTATTTTATTGCTCCACGATCCTGTTTTTCTAACAACTGGTATCGGAGAGAAAGGTAACTCACAGGAAAAGAAGATTCATGATTCGAGTGGGAGAAATGGCGGAAGATGGAAATTTTAGGGTCGAGAAATTTAACGACCAAAACTACCAGTTATGGAAGATGCAGATGGAAGATATTTATATCAGAAGGATCTATTCCTACCATTGGGTGGAATGGAAAAGAATTCGACGATCATGAAGGATGAAGAATGAGAGGTTCTTGACAGAAAGGCACTAGGAACGATACGACTGAGCCTGGCAGTGTCGGTGGCTTTCAATATTTTGAAAGAAATTACAATGAAGGAGCTTATGGATGCATTGGAAAAACTGTATGAAAAAGCCTCGACGTACAATAAGGTATTTCTAATGAAGAGATTATTTAATATGAATATGTCAGAAGGTGGGTCTGTTGCAGATCATTTAAAGAATTTAATATGGTTACTAATCAACTAAGTTCTATAAAAGTGGACTTTGAAGATGAGGTCATGGCTCTTATAATCTTGTGCTCATTGCCGGAAATATGGAATGGCTTGGTCATGGCTGTAAGTAACTCTGTCTCTGGCTCAAATACTTTAAAATTTGATGATGGTGTTGGTGTTATCCTTAGTGAGGAAATGCAATGGAAAAGAACAGGTGAGACATCAGGTAATGCGTTAAACATGGAGAATAGGGGAAGACAAAAGGATAGAGGAAAGGTCTTAGGGAACCATAAGAATTCTAGGAAGGGAAGATCCAAATCCAGATTTGGAAAGATAGAGTGTTGGAATTGTGGGAAGAAAGGACATCTGAAGAAAGACTGCAGATCTCCAAAGAAACAAAGAGATGGATAGTAGGAGAAAAATCACGAAGAAAATGTAACAGGTGATGTGTTACAAGATGATTTGATTCTTTCTGTAGATAATATTTTTGAGTCTTGGGTAGTATATTCAGGGGCTTCATTTCATGCCACACCCATAGGAAACATTTTCTAGATTATGTTCAAGGTGATTTTGGACAGGTTCATTTGGGTGATGATGCACCATGCAACATTGTTGGAATGAGAAAGGTAAAAATAAAACAAAGAAATGGAAACCAATGGTTGTTGAAAGAGGTAATAAATTTTCTAGATCCAAGGAAAAATCTAATTTCAACAGGGCAATGGGCAAGTGAAGGCTGTATATCCATATTTATAGATAAGGTGTGGAAGGTCATGAAAAGATCATTGGTGATAGAAAAAGGAGAGAAGGTAGGTACATTGTATTTATGTACTGGTAATACTGACTCTTCTATCTCTTTAGCTTCTACAGGAGTGGATACAACACTGTGGCATCATAGGCTTGGAAAAATGAGTGAGAATGGGATGCAGATAATTCACAAAATAAATTTGTTGCCAGATCTTAAACAAATTGATTTGGATTTTTGTGAGAATTGTGTTTATGGAAAACAAAAGAGATTCATATTTCTCATAGTCGGAAAAGAAAATAAGAGTGAAAGGTTAGAGCTTGTGCATACTGTTAAGAACCAAATATCAATATAGCATAGAAAAACCTCAGAAAAAGTACTCAATGCCTTGAAAAAGAGATAATTTCAGATAATAAGCCTCTTCAAGGGGGAAACCTCCTTTTACCCCAATGTTCAAGTACAAGATGATTCAAAATGAAAATGTCTCCTTGGTATATATAGGAGACTAGGAGGTATAATTACAACTAATGGAATCAAGACGACATAAATAAAATAACATTACTAATGTAATATGCCCCAATTAAGGGGTAATGAGCCAGTATTAGGGCTTAACATTCCCCTCCCCTTGAGACAAGTGTTGTCTGCAACACTTGAGTAACTCTGGATGCTTCTGTATAAAAGACTCATCTTCCCAAGTGGAATCTTCAGCCGGTGGTTTCCTCCATTTAATGAGATACTCTGAAATGGATCTATTCCTCAGCTGGTGAATTCTTGTGTCAGTGATGGCTTCAGGCTCCAATATGTTTTTTCCTTCCTCATCAAGTTCTGTAAATATAGCTTGAACTGGGATCTTGTTGCCTATAACCTTCTTTAAGCATGAAACATGGAAAACTGGGTGTACTCGTGAAGATGCAGGCAACTCCAATTTGTATGCCATAGTACCAATCGTTTGCAACACCTTATAAGGGTCATAGTGCTTTGGTGATAATTTATTATCCTTCTTGGCTTGCTTGAGGACATCTGTTTGTATGGTTGTAGTATTAAAAACACCCAATCCCCTACTTCAAATCTTCTTTCACTACGATGTTGATCTGCTTGTTGTTTCATGCGATTCTGTGCCATGGTCAGGTTTCCCTTTAAGATTTGGAGAACTTGTTGTTGATTCTCGATGTGATCTTCCACTGCTTGAACCTTAGATTTTTCTTTTAGAGAAGAAGTGATGGAAGGAGGGTGGTATCCATAAAGTGCCATAAATGG
>ML810981.1:128355-138637 GCA_009831015.1 Picea engelmannii
CCATGTGATTGGGTCCTTGCCATCAAACTTCCTCATATCGATCTTAGGAACATGGTTGGTATTCAACCCAAAGTTGGAGTTTCTCCATTCTTGATTCACCTTCCTTTTGTCCTCATCATGAATTTCATGGCATGCATTTTCACTTTCAGGTGTCTTCTCTGTTACAAATTTTTTCAATACTTCCATGATCTCCTTTTTTAAACCATCCATCTTTGCCTCTAATTTAGCTTCCATCTCTTGTAGTTCATATTTTGTTACTATCTTCTTTTGTAAATCATTTATGTCCCTATGAATTTATTCACCTTCATCAAGAGTCCAAGTAGGATTGTTTGGAGGCTTATTTGGTGTAGAAGTTCCCTTTTTGGGTGGCATGTTTGCCAAGTATCACTTTTGAACCTTGATTTTTGAGGTGGTTCTGCTAGACAATCTTTCTTCTGTTTTATCTCCCAAGTTTTGGCCCTTCTGGGTATGAAAATTTATTTTATGTAGTTCTCTGATATTTCTTCTTTGCAATTCCACAGGTCTGATCAAAATTGGATGTGCCAAGTGGAATTTACATTAACTTCCCCACAACTTGCTGATTTTTGGCCTTTCCAGGAGATCTCACTTGTATAGCGTGCCCCCCACAAAATAATTGATAAAAAATTATGAAACTAGTACCATAAATACTAAAGACTGTCCACGATCCAATGAAACTAGTCCCACTCAATTTGGATACTCTAGGAATAAGTTATGATTTTTTTACCTGAAACACCTTCTTGAGACTAGTCAGATACCCTATCTTACATAGGGTGTATCTACAAATTTAAGATGATCCAGAAGATGAATGTTTTACCATAGATACCTTACTAATTTATGTGAATATCCTTTGGAGTTTAGGGTCTGAAACATTACATAAACGTTTTTATAGCGAAAATTCCGCAATGACTCAGTTCAGGATGATTCCAGAACCCTATCTTGTACAGACTGTATCTCCGAAAGTATAAGGCCTTGGGAGATGAAATTTGAACCCAACCTACCTTGATCCATCTACTAAATATCTTCCAAGCCGTTCCTTCTGAAATGTTGTAGAAAAAAAGTTATAGCAAAAACTCTGAGGTGTCTCAGATGTAGCAGCGAAACCCTAAGACCTTGAGCTCTGATACCATATGTTAAGAACCAAATATCAATATAGCATAGAAAAACCTCATAAAAAGTACTCAACGCCTTGAAAAAGAGATAATTTCAGATAATAAGCCTCTTCAAGGGGGCAACATCCTTTTACCCGACTTAAATGTTCAAGTACAAGATGATTCAAAATGAAAATGTCTCCTTGGTATATATAATAGACTAGGAGGTATAATTACACCTAATGGAATAAAACCGACATAAATAAAATAACATTACTAATTTAATATGCCCCAATTAAGGGGTAATGAGCCAATATTAGGGCTTAACACATACAGATGTATGGGGACCAATGGAGGTATCATCTCTTGGTGGCTCTTGTTATTAAGTTACTTTTATTGATGATGCAACTAGAAAAACTTGGGTTTATTGCATTCGAAAAAAATATGATGTTTTTGATACTTTTAAGAAATGGAAAGATTTGGTTGAGAATGAGATAGGAAAAAGGTTGAAGTGTCTCATATCAAACAATGAAAGTGAATATTGTAGCAAGGAGTTTGATGATTACTGTTCATACCATGAGATTCGTAGAGAGAAGACAGTTCCAGGAACACCACAAGAAAATGGTGTGTCCGAAAGGAAGAACAGGACAATCATGGAGTGTGCAAGGAGTGTGATATTTCATGCTGGTTTTCCATTACAGTTCTGGGAAGATGCTGTAGATATTGTTGTTTACTTAATAAACATAGGACCTTCAGGCTCTTTGGATGGTAGAATTCCAGAGGAGGCATGAACATGCAAAAAGATAAACTATTCTTTTTTGAAGACTTTTGGTTGTGAATCATTTGTCCATATTGATAAAGAAAATAGAACAAAGCTCGAGGAAAAATCCAAGAAGTGTACCTTTATTGGATACAGTGTTAATGATTTTGGTTATCGCTTATGGGATTATGAAAATAACAAAATCATTAGGATTAGATATTTAATATTCAATGAGAAGGTCATGTACAAAGATCATTTGTAGGGAAAGAAACAGGAAAAATAAAAAACAGAATACACAGTGCTTGATGAAATCATTGAAAAAGAAATCACAAAGGAACCGAAAAATCAAAATGTACAACAACAGGAGAAAAAAGTACCTCAAACTCTTGCAAGTGTTTTTAGAATATCTACCAAGTTAAGTAGACCCCCTAAACAATAATCTCCTTCATTGTATTATTTATTATTGATTGATTCTGGTGAACCATAATGTTATGAAGAGGCAATGCAGGTAGACACCAAAAATAAGTGGGAGAAAGGAATGAAAGAGGAAATGGATTCTCTGGTAAATAACCAGACTTAGGATTTGGTTAAGTTTCCTGCAGAATTATTAAAAAAAAATAAAAAATAAAAAATAAAAAATAAAATATAAAAAATAAAAAATAAAAAATAAAAAATAAAAAATTACAAAATAAATGGGTTTACAAGTTGAATGAAGAAAATGGAGGAAAAAACAGTACAAGGCTAGACTTGTTGTAAAGGGGATTGTGCAAAAAAAAGGTATATATTTTGATGAAATATTTTCTCCCGTTGTTAAAATGAATTCAATTAGGACTATTTTAAGTCTTGTGGCAGTAGAAGATTTTCATCTTGAACAATTAGATGTAAAAACAACTTTTCTCCATGGGGATTTGGAGGAAGAAATTTATATGCAGCAACCACATGGGTATGAGGTCAAAGGAAATAAAAATTTGGCATGGAGGTTGAAGAAGAGCTTGTATGGCCTAAATAAAGATCCATGGAAATGGTATTTGAAGTTTGAAAGGTTTATGATAGAATAAGGTTATAGTAGATGTCATTCTGATCATTATGTTTATTTTAAAAGGCTAGAAAACAAAAGCTATATTATCTTTATATTATATGTAGATGACATGCTTGTTGCAGGGTCTAATATGAAGGATATAAATGTGCTCAATAATAAATTAGCTAATTCATTTGCGATGAAGGATTTGGGTGCTGCAAAGAAAATCCTTGGAATGCGAATAATGAGAGACATGAAAAATCACAAATTGACATTGTCTTAGGGTGAGTACATAGAGAAGGTGTTGGAGAGGTTTAGAATGAAGAATGAAAAAGAGAGGTTTAGAATGAAGAATGAAAAACTAGTTAGTATACCTTTGGTAAACCATTTCAATTTAACTAAGGAAATGTGTCCCAAGACACAGGAGGAGATAGAATACATGTCTAGGGTCCTTTGTTCATTAGCAGTTGGAAGCTTGATGTATGCGATGGTTTGCATAAGACCAGATATTTCAAATGTAGTGGGAGTTGTGAGCACGTATATGAACAATCCAAGTAAAGAACATTGGGAAGCAGTAAAGTGGATTCTCAATTATTTGAGAGGTATTTCTACTCATGAATTATGTTTTGAAGGTTCAGAAACTGTTCTACGGGGATATGTTGATTCATATATGATAGGTGATAACTATAGCAAGAGGAGCACCACAAGGTATGTTTTTACTATAGGTGGAACAACACTGCGTTGGATTTCAAAACTGTAAAAGGTTGTTGCACTTTTCATCAATAGAGGTAGAGTATGTTGCCACTACAGAGGCTAGTAAGGAAATGATTTGGTTACAGAGGTTTATGGAGGAATTGGGAAAGAAGTAGGAGAATAACAGGTTGTACTATGACATTGAGAGTGCCATTCATATTGCAAATAACTTAGCCTTCCATTCGAAGAGTAAGAATATACAGCTCAGGTACCATTTCATAATATCCGTCTTGGAAGATGGACATTTGAAGTTGGAAAAGATACACAATAGGTAGAATCCTGTAGACATGTTAACAAAGGGAGTAACCAGGGAGAAACTCAGTTCCTGATCAGTTTCAATTGCTCTTCAAGAATGAATATGAAGATGACAAATTTTATAGGTCCAATAAGGATCATAGTCTAGCATATACAACATCGGTGGAGTTTTTGAGATCAATCTCCAAGTGGGAGATTGTTGGTTGTGGAGGCTGATTATCTTCCTGATTCATAGGTCTTTGTTTTTAGACATGTTTATACCCCATGAAGACTTTAAATATTGGAAGAATGTACACTCCTCCACGTGGGGGAGTGCATAGGGGGGTTACCCCCTCTGCAAGGTCCGGGGGCAAGCAGGCCCTCGACGGGGGTTCGGGAGTGAATCCCTTAAGGAAAAATTGCCTTGTAAATGTATATTGTAATTTCATTGTAAATATGGACCGTTCATTATAAGGTCGCAGATCTGACGGTAGAAGTTATGTTAGGGTTTTTTTCCCTAGAAGGAAACCCTCTTTTACGAGGAAAATGTATTGTGGCTATGTATCATGGCGAATATTGTATTATAAGATAGGAGACTATGAGAGAAGGAAGAGGAAGTTATAGCGGGTT
This sequence comes from Picea engelmannii, assembly GCA_009831015.1. NCBI lineage: Eukaryota > Viridiplantae > Streptophyta > Pinopsida > Pinales > Pinaceae > Picea > Picea engelmannii. The sequence continues at coordinate 132,860 of ML810981.1, forward strand.
TTTTGTAGGTTGTATCCCTTCATTTGCTGGATAATAATAAAGGAAGGACCTAGAAATTTCTCTGGTGGATGTAGCCCACACTGGGTGAACCACATATATCTCTGTCTCTATTGTATTGTGTATCTTTTGTGTTTTATTTCTGCATTTGTTTTATTTTATTGCTCCATTATCCTGGTTTTCTAACAATATCAACATCATGAGTCTCCTACAAATAACACACGACCTCAACCCGAAATGAGTCTATCCTACTAGACCATACCAAACCCAAAATGACCCCCACCGATTGAACATGATGCTTCCATAGTGAGGTAATACAAGACCTCAATGAATAACCATCCAATGATGTGCTCTCCCCAATGTTGAAACTCAATGGAAAATCAAAGTGACTTCCCCCTACAAAGTTCTGCTCGTCTCCATCAGTCAATGAAATTACCATCCCTGTAATCCCAGGGTCCCATGCTAGTCTCTGATAGGGACCATCATGATGATGTTTCTCTACTTTGATCATGAGTTTCTGCTCAAAGTATCCATACTGGATCCTCATAAAATGAAAAAAATTATTGACCCAATGGACTCCCGGATCCCATATCAAATTTGGAAGTTCATCATTTCCAATCCCCACTAACTACTGATGTGACCTATTGGTAACTGCCGAAATCCCTCCACCCTCATCCTAATGAGAGTATGAATATGTAGCAACCTCTGAGATATCCTCTGTCCCATGGCCTAGGATACTCTCCATCACGCTCAAGGCCTCAACTGTCTTCCCTTGATGATCCACCCCTATCTTGATATATGAAAACAAGACACTCTTGTAAGGTGGTCTCAACCTACCAACTCTCCATGTCCCCTGCCACTATCTAGCTCCCCCTGTGCTACTGTCAATGATGAAAGTATCGAGAAAGGATATCATAAATATCTGCAACCAACTGTAGGACTAAAAAGTATCATATGCTTTGGTCAATCCCAAGGACTTGACCAAAATATTGTCCACCGACACCCATGGTAAATAATCGCCTGCACTCATCATTGAAAAGCAACCATCGGGTACAAAAGTAGGTATCTCCACCAACTGCGATTCAATCATTCTCCATCCATCATCAGTCACGCAACTGCTTCTACAGTGAAGGTGATCTCCCAGATCTGTATACTGCTGCAAAGGAGAGGAATATCCATGTTCTACTAAGTACATCTCCTCATGCTCCTCCTTCCACTGGTGCTCCTCTTCTAAACCACCAATATCCTCTAACAATGTAACTGAAGGATATATCTGATTCTCTGTTGAGATATATATAGTGGATCTCTGACTAGTATCCTCAAGGAGTTCCTCTAATTTGGCCTCTGATTCTTGAAGGGTTGTCTGTGTGCCTTCCAAGAATCCTCGTGTGCTCACTAAGTCATGAGTGAGTCAGTCCACCTCAACCTCCTGCTCCCTCAGTGCCCTGTGATACTTCTCACCAACCTCCAATAGGTAATCTATATCCATCAATAACTGCTGGTATTTGTCCCTCATCACAATCACTCTCTCCGTGAGTGTATGGAAGTCATCAATGGAAAGTCCCCTATCTGAACTATCATGTGCCATTGAGGCCCTCTAACAATAACCCACCACCAATGTGTGTGTATTATCAATGCATCTAGTGGATACCATGATCATGTCCTCACTGAATCTCAACTTTCATGTCAAGCATCGTGACTCTTGATCACAACCCCATTGAGGTGCAATCTCATGCCTCTCACTGCTAGCATAAATAATGGAATCCTCAACAACACACTCCTCAAAAGATAAGGTACTGAACTGCCCACTGTCCACTGTTCTACTGAGTCCTCCTATATGCCACTGCACACCATCACCAACTGCGACCCCCATATGAATCTCATTGTATCCTGTATGGGAACTTTTATCCTCCTGTGCACTCACCCTACTAATATCATCTATTCCTGGATCCCATACAGATGTGTCCAGAAACATGCTACGGTCATCCTAACCAATAAGGAGTGCATCCTCATAATTGCATATCGATCCTAGGAGTAAGTGTCCCAACAAGTTTTCGGTCTCCACAACCTGGTCCATCAATGGAATATCCAAGAGTGGTTACTCACTCTCCTCATACTGATAGGTATTTGTAAGGTCAACTAACTCCAAGTCATACGTCTCCTCCTGGTTCTACAATTCCATATGTCCCTTGTGTACAATCCCCACACAAGGCTCTTCTACCATATCCATAATTCCACTGATATTCTCATGTGTCGTGGCTAGCATAGGTGATTGAGAAGATGAAAAATGTGGATCACTCATCATAGGAATCTCATCATCCTCCATACATGACTTCCTGGAAGCCATGTCTACACCCACAGGTAGGTCATCCAACCTCCTAATCTCATCATGTTTAAGTGCCAACACATATGAATCCTCACAAGTGTCACCACTATGCTGAAGTGTTGAATATTCAACATTGCTTGATGGGGAAGATGAAGGACATGCACTATCATCATGTCCATCCAATTGTCCATTATATGTGCAAGATCCACTAGTCTCATCAGACTGCCTTAAATAGGCATCTATGGTTGCATTCACATGCATCTCCTCATCCTCATTGTCATAGTGCACCTCAACAATGTGCACCTTCCCTTTACCCCTGCATCTGTGATATGGATTCCAAGGAATTTTGCAACTGTATAAAACCTCCCTGCATCTAATGGGTGTAGGCTCCATCTGTTTTCCTGTCAATTCACTAGTTGGTAATGATTTATCTACCTCCTTATCTGATCTGAACTTTCCTCTCTGATTTTCCCATTAGGCTGGCAGGAAAAGCAACTATGATACAATTGTAATGTTCCTGACTTGGCTAGTCTAGGAAACTCTTCTAATGTGTGTGTAGGATTAATTGTTTACAACATATAAATGAGCATTCAAATAATAATGGTGACAAAAGACTGCAAAGATTATATTATGAAATCTCTGTGGAGTACAAATGTTGAATGTGGCTGAATAAAATGAATCACTCAACTAGATCAATGAAAAAAGGATATTAGATGGAACACAAAAGAAACTAAAACAATAATACCCGAAGATTGTTGTGGAATGCAGTGGATGAGATGAAGAACTGTTGCAGATATGCCAACTCGTACGACAACTGCTGCAAGTTTGGAAAGTTTTCCCTGGTGGATATACCTCTCGAAAATTCCTGGAAACTATCCCAAACAATGCACCCTATTCTTCCTCACAGTCCTGGTGACTGTCCAGACCTCAACTAGTGTATCTATTCCCCGAATGGATCCCCCTGGGGGAAATGCGCCCCCTCTGCCCTGGAAAACTGCGCCCTAGTGATTCCACCATCGAAATCGAATGATGTGTGTCTCAAATTTATCACCCAAGTCTACTTGGAAATGGGTTGGAAGGATTTCCCTGGATTTGAATTGATGATCACTCGGGAACCCCAAATGTGTCCTCCCAAAGTGCCGCACTCCCAATGTACATAAAGTGCACCCTAGATGATTCCTCCGTCGGAATCTGAAAATGAACCAAGAAAAATATGTTCCTTTCCTTCCTCTCAACCGGGTCGGAGGAGAATCTCTGAACTCTCCTTGAAAGAGACAAGTCGATCCACTGAACCTCCTCAGAAGTTGCGCCCTCACCCTGAATAAGTGCACCTTGTTATCCCTGATATCTAGGGATAACTAGGAGATCATGTCTCGATGCCCACAGGTCCTAGACATGAAGTGTCGAGAGCTGGATTTACTTGAGCATGGCCCTGGAGGGCCCATCCTTCTCTTCTTCGCCAGACTTGTCCTGTCAGCAGCAGCAATATCCATCACCATCGGCTTGGACTTACCTTGGAGGAGACTCTTTCTCCATGAGGTAATTGGTCCAAGGTATCATGGTATGTGTCATGTTTGATCATTACAACCTTCTTATATATGCATTAGGTTCCTTTCATTTCTGATAACTGCTTGGATCTTACACTAATCCATTTGACCATTGTTGGGGTGATTGACAGGGTGACTTAACAAGCTTGTATTCATGGGTTTTGGTTAGCCACCAAAGGGGATTTGCAGAGCCATCTTCCACTCCCACAATTTTATCATTTTACATATTATCTCCCATTCATCCATCCCATTCCCCTAGTCCAGCCATTAGGATGACCTTTGAGGGTTACACTTTGTCTTGTGGGAAGAAGGGGCTAAAGGCCCAGGGGGTAAAAGCAGCTGGTAAAAGATAAAATCCACAAGAAATGAAACCTAGAGATGCTTTGCCCAGGGATCCCCGAGAAGGCAATAAAAGGCCCTTCAATAAGAAACTAAAGGGACCCTAAGAAAAATAATAAAACAAGACCTAACCAAGAGGATGGGAGGTCTCATCATGAGCCGCCCCATTATGTTCATAGGTATCTAGCAGTATGACATTGCCATCATCTGGTCACCACGCCAGGGCAGTGACCTTTGGTTGCATGGCCAAGGGAAAGGGGGTCTCATCACGAGCCAACCTTATCATTTCTGCGAAAATACCAGTAGGTAATGCTGTCAGCTCTGGTCACCATGCCAAGGCAGTGTCCTTTGGTCAGACCTTGAAGTAAAAAGAAAGAAAAGCAATAAATGAAAAATAAAGGCAATAAAGGGGCTTGGAAAAAATGCATCCATGACGGGTAAAACTCACCTCCTACAAAGGCACCCACAGACAACACCTGCCCTTGGTCTTACTGTGACTGAACATCCCTAGACCATATCACCTCATAAAACATGGTTTGAATGATCCTCTGAGGAAACTTTCCTTCTCTTGTGGGTATTAGCCCAATAGGTTATTCTATTGGTTTTCTTCAGCTTTGTATAGTAGATCTGTGTAATGTCTTTGAGATCTTAGATGATATGCTAGGGATTTCATGCATGTATTTGACAAATTTAATGATGAAATATGATTGACATTGCTATGATCCCGAGGACTGATGAGCCCATGGAGGGCGTAGTCTTTGATGTGCAGGACCATGCCCGATGGACAGGTGCCAGAGGACCGGTACACATGGGGATATGATTAGCTTGGACCTCCATGGGGCTGAAGAGACCATCAGATGGTTGCTGGGATGGCAGAGACAGGACAATGTTGTGATGAGCCATTGCATGAGGAAGAAGAAAGATGTCCCTACCAGGACACTTTGGCAGAGCCCGGCCTAGGGGGGATCACCCACTGCAGATGGGACGATTTCTTTTGATGGACAGGACGTCACCTGAGGCAGCTGGACGTTTTCTTGAGCATGTGGTAGTGTGTTGGGGTCATTTGGCACATGTGGCAGCTTGGAGGAGCCCTAGAAGGGCCAATGTTCTGCTTCCTGGATGCTGATCTTGCCCAAAAAGGGCCAACGTCTCCCTCAGAGGGGCCTGATGTCTCCTTTTCAGCTCATATTATGACATTTCTTAGCATTTAATGTAAAAATAGTGTAAAATTTAAAGGTCAGCCTTGTCGGTTGTTTTAATGACCTATTTTTAAATTAAAGGTCATAATATTGGTATAAATAGAGGACGTTGGACCTCATTTTTAACATAACATAACTCACTCTCTTGTGAGAGAATCATTTTTAGTCTTTGTCTTGGGATTTTTTCTCTTGGAAGTGAGGCAAAACTCTTGTGGAGGATCATTCTTGGCATTTTTATGGTGTTTTTCTATCATTGGAAGGTTTACAACTAGGGTTTGATAAGCTCTTCATGATTTGTAAGTGTATTTCTCATGAAAAACTTCTTAAATGAATGGTTGTAGGTTAAATCTCTTGCATTTATTGTTACATT
>ML810982.1:0-56307 GCA_009831015.1 Picea engelmannii
TCTGTTACTCTTCCTTCTCATGCATTAGGCTTAGATAGATTCGAGAGAAATTCAGTGTCCATGATAAGCACTTTTCTGTCTAGGGTTAAGGTCAAGCCTTAGAGGTCGATCTACTTGTCCGCAGGCAGATTTTCCTACAACAACTGCGTCTCTGTCTTCTAGTGAACAAGAGCGAAGGTTGCTCTCCTTCCTCTCTGCTATCACTCACTCTACATAATGCCGGAGTTCTCTCCTTGTGTCTGCCCCCCCAATCGCTTCTTCCCCATGCCTTATCCTCTTGCGAGGTTGCGTGTGGCATGATTTCCCTCGCACTGGCCAGTCATGATGGCTCTACGGATGGGTGGTTCACCTCCCCATCCCTCATTAATTCCTGGGGAGCCATCTGTCTACCAATATGCAAGGCATTTAATTCGGGGCCAACGAGCTGCTTTTGGTTCTCCGGGCCAGTGGAGTCCAAATACGGTATTAATTCTTGGTGGAAGTTAACGCCACCTTTCCAAGTGCCTTCCACCGCCATCGTGGTCTCTTTTCTGCAAATCCCCTCTCAGCAGTCCTGCAATATAAATTCCTAATGTTATTCACATTTATTAACCTTTTCCATAAGATCCATTCACATCACATATTCACATTCATGAGTTTTCCACAGTTCTGGCCAGTCCAGTTATTTTACAAACTAGGGGAAAGAGGGTGTTAGAATTCCCTCCACCTTAAAGGAACATCGTCCTCGATGTTCTTATATTTTAACATGAATTGCATGTACAGAAGTAAACAAAATTGGATATGCCTGTCTCATGGCATCCTCCATTTCCCATGTAGCCTCATTTGGGCCAAAATGTCTCCACTGCACCTTTACCTGTGCAATGGTTCGGTTCCGGAGCGGGGTTTCCTTTCTGTCCAATATGAATTGGGTTTCTGGTAGAAATTCTCCCTCCGGTTCCACCTAGATCACAGACCTGTCAATTATATGATTAGCATCATGTATATATTTCTTCAATAATGAAACATGGAAAACATTATGTGCTTTTACTGTGGGAGGAAGTGCTAGCCAATAGGCTACAGGTCCCATTCTTTCTAGAACATCAAAGGGTCCACAATACCAGGGTGCCAACTTGGCACACGCTCCCATTCTTAGGGAACTCCTTCTGGGCTTAATTCTGAGATATACATGGTCTCCCATTTTGAACTCTCTTGGAGTTCTCTTTTGATCAGTGTAACTTTTCTGTCGGTTCTGAGCGAACTTCAGATTTTGTTTTATCTGAGTCACTTGTTGTTCCATTTCTTTCAACATGTCGGGTCCAAAATAAATCCTATTTACAGGATTACTCCAATTGACTGGAGTATTACACAGCCTACCATAGAGGACCTCGAAGGGACTCATCTTTAAGGATGCTTGGTAGCCATTGTTGTAGGCGAATTCTACCAATGGCAGGTAGTCTTCCCATTTCCTAGGTTGATGCATTACATGCATTCTTAACATATCCTCTAATATATGATTCACTCTTTCTATCTGTCCGTTGTTTTGAGGGTGATAGGCAGTGCTAAACAATAATTTGGTATCCAAACTAGCCATCAGTGATTTCCAAAAATTGGAAGTAAATTTTGTGTCTCTGTCGGACACTATCTCTTTCGGCATACTGTGCAGTCTAAATACCTCTTTCATGAATAGCTGGGTGATATCTATCGCCCTGCAGGTTGATTTGATGGGGATGAAATGAGCAGACTTGCTCAGTTTATCCACCACTACCATAATGGCGTCATTCTGTTTGGTTGAAGTTGGCAATCCAGTGATAAAATCCATGGAGATGGTTTCCCATTTCCATTTTGGGATGGGTAAAGGGTGTAATAGTCCTGTTGGGTGATGATGTTCTGCTTTAACCTGTTGGCACTCTATGCATTGGGCCAAATATTTGGCTATGTCTTTCTTCAATCCAGGCCAATAAAATTGTTTACGGGTAGCAGTGATCATTTTCTGGTATCCTGGGTGACCAGTGTATGGTTTTTATGTAGTTCATCCATAATGAACCTCTTCAAGTCGTCACAATTTGGAATGTATAGTCTATCTCTGTAAGTGAGAAGACCTCCTTCGGTCATCTGGTAGCCTTCATACTTTACTCCAGAGGGTTCTTTCGGTAGGTACAGGGTCACGGTCTGAACGAAGGAATCTGTTTCTTGTGCATTTTTTACTCTGTTCTTGACATCTGTCTCGCAGGTACTCACCGCTGCCAGGTGAATTGTTTTCATGCTTCTGCTAAGGGAATCAACCACCCTATTCTCTTTCCCTTTGATGTGTTTGATTTCAAAATCAAATTCGCTAAGGAGGGCCATCCATCTAGCTTGTCTAGCATTGAGCTTTGGTTGGTCAAACAAATATCGCAATCCACAGTGATATGTCATAAGTATAAATTTCCTTCCCATAAGGTAATGCCTCCACATTTTTAAGGCATGCACTATGGAAACTAGTTCTAGATCATGAGTCACATAGTTGACTTCATGTTCGTTCAATTTTCGGGATTCATAACAAATCACACTTCCTTTCTGCATAAGGACTCCTCCGAGCCCTTCCTTACAGGAATTTGTGCACACAAGGAAGTCAGCTTCTGGGTCAGCGATTTTTAACATGGGTGCATGGGTTAGTAGATGTTTCAGGGTTTGAAATCTTTCTTCACATTGTTGTGTCCACAAGAATTTTGTCCCCTTCTCTGGAGGGCAGTGATTGGACAACCAATCTTGGAGAATCCTTTTATAAATCTCCTATAGTATCCTGCCAATCCCATAAAGGATCTGATGTCTGAGACATCCTTTGGGGTAGGCCATTCCATGATAGACCTGATCTTGTCAGGATCTAATGCTACCCCTTCCTCGGACAAAACATGTCCCAAGTAATGTATTTGCTTCTGAAAGAAGTCACATTTGTTGAATTTAGCATAGAGTTGATGCTCTCTTAGCACTTGCAGCACAAGTCTAAGATGTTCTTCATGTTCTTCTCTATTCTTAGAGTAGATTAATATGTCATCAATAAAAAATAGTACGAATTTATCTAAAAATTTACTGAGTACATTGTTCATTAAGCACATGAAAGTGGCAGGGGTATTGGTTAACCCGAATGGTACTACCACAAACTCATAGTGACCATACCATGTCCGGAAAGCAGTTTTATGGATGTCTTCACCCTTGATTCAGACTTGATGGTATCCTGACCTCAAGTCAATCTTTGAGAAAATAGACGCACCCCCCAACTGATCAAATAGATCATCGATCCTGGGCAAGGGGTACTTGTTATTTATGGTTACTTTATTGAGTTGTCTATAATCTATACATAGTCTAAGGGTGCCATCCTTCTTTTTCACAAATAGGACTGGTGCTCCCCATGGGGACACGTTGGGTCGAATATAACCCTTATCCATCATTTCTTTCAATTGTAATTTGAGTTCCACTAACTCATGTGTGCTCATCCGGTAGGGTGTCCTAGACACCGACACCGCTCCTGGTGCGAGCTCTATCGAGAAGTCAATGTCTTTTCTCGGAGGTAGACCTGATACCTCTTCTGGAAACACATCTCTGTATTCTCTCAGGACAGGGTGTTCATCAGGGCTTAGTTTAGCACCTTCGGTTGTTTTCAACACCTGTATTTCATATAGGGGACATCCCTTTCGGCAATACTTTCTCATTTGCAGGGTTGATATTTGCCTCACCGATATCGATTTTCGGATCCCTTGGAGGGTTATCCTTTTTCCTTCTTTGTTCACACATTCTAAGGTTTTATGGTAACAATCCAATTTGGCTTTATGGGTGGCCAGCCAGTCCATACAAATCAACAGATCGTATGAACCCAGGGGTAATATGTTAAGGGTTGCTTGGGTGGGGAATTCACCCAACATTAATTGGCAGGTTGGTATGACCTCTACTACCCTTCTTTTGGTGCCAGTGGATAACTGTACCAACCATGGCTTGGTTTGTTTTTGTGGCTTATTCACAGTCTTAGGGGCTATATAACTCGAATTTGAGCCAGGGTCAATTAAAACAGACACTAGATGGTTGAAAATCATACCTTCTATTTCCACCACTGAAGCTTGGTGGTCAGCATGGTTAGTATCCAAGGCTGCATAAATCTGTGGCACACTCCTTGCCACATCATTGACTGTGGTAGCTTCCTGAATGTTATAAACTTTCTGACTGTTCTGTTGTCGGTGTGGACAGTCTCTCAGGAGATTCTCTTCTCCACAACCCCAACATTTCAGAGGTTCTTTCTTTGGGTTATTAGTCTTCACCGGTATAGGTCTAGAAGTTTTATTTCCTTCCACCGAGGGAAAGTTTTGTTGGATTACACTCCGGGTTGGAAAGTTCGTTCTGGGGTTCTTCTTGTAGTTCTTAAATCCCGAGGATTTGATCCCCTTTTTCTTAAATCTCGAACCACTCTTCTGTTTCTAGTCTCCACGAGACTCTGCCCGATGTTCATATTGTTCATGACAATATGTCGCCTTTCAAATAGTGTCTTCTAAGGTCTTTGGCTCGTCAAATTCAATTTGGTTTCGGTATTCCTTGGGTAGCCCACTGATGAAGCGTTGCGCCTTCACCTTCTCTGCTTTGATGTAGGGTACATATCGCAATAAGTTGAGGAATTTGTTGACATATTCCTCTATAGTGAGTTGCCCCAGTTTGAGTTCATAAAACTCTTTAGCCTTCTCGTCGAAATATTTTTCCGACAAATACTTCTTCTGGAAGTACTTCTCAAACCGTTTCCAAGATAGGTCCTCCTCGCGGACCCCTTTCATGTTCTTAAGATATTCCCACCAGATGGAAGATTTTCCGTTCAGATTGAAAGTGGCCACTCGGGCCTTCAAATTTTCTGAAAAATCATGGACTCTGAAATATTTCTTCAGTCCAAGTAGCCAGGCCTCGGCTTCCTCTCCCTTCTTTATCTCACCGTCGAAAGAGGGAGGTTTGGCCTTTCTGAATTCCTCGAATTTATGACTCTTGGAAGTCTTTTTATTCTTTTGTTTCCTTCGAGAATAGGAACTGGTCTTACTGCTGGAAGAGCCTTCTGAATCGCCAGCTTCCTTCTTTGTGGAATTGTCTGGAACTGGTCCTTTACCTCTGGGGTGGACCTTTCTTGAGGTGCTTCTCTTAGTATGGCCACTGACATGACCATGTTTTTGCATCTCGGGTTCATGCTGCATTTGTCGCTGTAGGTCGGATAAGCTATGCAGTAAAACTGCATTAATTTCAGTTTGCTTTTCTTGTTCTTTCATCATCCTTTCGTTGTCGGCCTTGTATCTTTGCAATTCCACCATGAGACTCCTCACAGTCTCGGCTAGATTTGGAGGGGTTCCCATTGCTCTTCTTTTGCCAGACTCTTCATCTCTATTGTGGGAGCCTTCTCCCATCTCTTGGGGAGTCACCATTCTCTGCATCTGTAAATTCCTGCTGTTGATCGTCCGCTTGGGTGAAAAGACAAACGTTGGTTATTAGTCAAGAGTTAAATACATTTTTATAACCTGCGCATAAATTCATATTTTCACATGTATACCCATATAACATTGGTTTTTCATTTGGGTCTTAATCCTTATCTATCAGCCATCTCAATTGCAAGAGACTCTACCTGCTTTAGTAGGTAGCCATCGTAACACTAAAACAGGACAACAAAGTTCATGTCCCAGATTACAGTTTCATCCTGCAATCCTTCTTCTTAAGGGGAAAATGCAGATGACAATGTCTCCTTACACAGATCGTGCCTGAGCCCAAGCAGGCCAAGTGTTCTAACCATGCTCTGATACCACTTTGTCACATACCCACTACCTCAATCAGATTTTTCATTGATTTCTGCTGAATCAGAGCCCCCGAATTACCTACGGAGGCCTAGCGCAAGCTAGCTATTTCCCTCTCCCCGTTCCCATGTGGTCGCAGGTCATGATCATAGTTCGAATAAATGCAGTACCTCTTTGTATTTCGCACTTCGACGCTACAGTGATGTCGAGTCATTCGACTTGGAAACCGCCGAACCCTGACAGGGCTAGCGACCGACCAATAGGGACGAATCCCTATAGGGTTAGCAAATGGCCAATAGGAACAAATCCCAATAGGGCTAGAGAACAACCAATGAGAACAGGCCCTGTCACTTGGTTAAGTGGAGTACAGGTGGCGAAGGGGAAAATGCGATACGGTAGTCGATAGGATAGGAGGGGGGCCCATTTCACACGCCACACTATTCTGGACCCCCCCCCCCATTAAAGGCAAAATGGCATGGGGGGTTCGGAATTCACCTGAGCATCGTTGATCATGGTGAGTTAATCTCAACCGTTCGAAAGTTGCACGTCCGATTCCGGACCCCCCCCCCCACCGCTAAAGGTAGATCAACAAGGGGGCTCCTGAATGAAACCTCAACCGTAGATCTGGGCGGGTGGACTCTGGCCGTCCAGATATGCTCGTTACTTACCTTAATTCATATTCGTGCCCTGGATTAAAGTCGAAATCTCTTCCTCACATCTAATGGTCATCACAGATCTTGAGATCCTCCGAAAGAATCTCGTTTGTCCATCAGGTTTATCATCACGAGAGTCCGAACTCTCGATCACGGGACTCCCGAATTCTTGATCCTTGGTTTCTCGATGCGGTTAATCTCTCGACACGTAACCTCCGTAAATCGGACAGTCCAGATCTATCCCGGGATTTCCACCATGGAAAGTCCCGATATCTCATCATCAGGATTCCCGATTCCGCGATTCCCGATTTCCCGAAATGGGTAATCTTACGACATGTGGCCTCTGTCATTCAGACGACTCAGATTTATTCTGGGGTTTTCACTATGGAAAATCCCAAACTCTCGTCAACGGAACTCCTGAATCCCCGATCCCCGATTTCCCGATACGGGTAATCTTTCAACACGTGTCCTCCATTAGTCGGACGGCTCAGATCTATTCTGGGGTTTTCACTATGCAAAATCCCGATCTCTTGTCAACGGAACTCCTGAATCCCTGATCCTCGATTTCCTGATACAAGTAATCTTTTGACACGTAGCCTCCATTAGTTGGACGGTCCAGATCTATCCCAGGGTTTCCACAATGGAAAGTCTCGATCCATTGGGGTTTTAACCCTCGGGTATCTCCTGACAGATCCAACGGCTGTCGGGTTTTTCAGCCGAGATCTTATGGCTCAGACAGATTCCTAACTTGTGGGCTCTCCCACGACTTCCTAATTGTGGAAAAATCAACGCTCCAGATACTCTCATGGACCTTGGGGATCTACGGTCCCGATCTCTTCGCTACCCACGAAGACACAAAGAAACCAAGTGGTAAGGTGTTTAACACCCTACTTTATCCTACCAATCTAACGGTCATGTGTGACCGTAGATTTCTTGACGGGATCTCGTCCGTCGATCACCACCTATCAAGGTTAATGCACTTAACACTCTATCTTATCCTTCCAATCTGACGGTCGTGAGTGACCACATATCTCCCGACGGGATCTCGTCCGTCGATTCGATACTTCATATGTATGCTGCCATCTCGGGTTTTTCAAGAGGGTCATTCCTCTTCGTGCAAGGTTACTAAGGCCTTGCACCTTCACATTCTTTTTCCTGGTTCTTGATGGGATTTTCAAGGAGGGTATCTCTATGGGGAGGTTCACCCAGGGTATTATCTAAGGCTGATAAGGGTATCGTCCTCCCGAGAACCAGTCATGAAGTTTGAATTAGATCAGTACGCATATAAATAATGAATTTATGAGGACATAAGCCATACGTAGTCTTTCCATTCAATATACAACTACTAGTACTGATCAAAATACCACACAGACATTCTTATAATGAAAAAATTCACAGTTTTAAAGCTTATGAGCATAATTATCAGAATACATATATTTCAAGGTGCCAGAGGCAAAACACTTATCAGAAATAACACCAGGGTTAAGCAACTGTTGAGAGGGGTGCTCGTTTCCACCCAACCGTAGGCTTAGCGACTCCCAGTGGATTTACCACTAACCACCCTCAAGCTGAGACCACGATGTTGTGAGACTACGTCTCTGTCTGCCAGTGACCAGGAGAGAAGGTTACTCTCCTTCCTCTATGTTATCACTCACTCTGCATAATACTAGAGTTCTCCCCTTACGTTTGCCCCCCCAATCTCTTCTTCCCCACGGCTTATTCTCTTGCGAGGTTGCGTGTGGCACGATTTCCCTCGCACTGGCCAGTCATGATGGCTCTATGGATGGGCGGTTCACCTCCCCATCCCTCATTAATTCCTGAGGAGCCATCTGCCTACCAGTCTGCGAGGCATTTAATTCGAGGCCAGCGAGCCACTTTTGGTTCTCTAGGCCAGTGGAGTCCAAATACAGTATTAATTATTGGTGGAAGTTAACGCCACCTTTCCAGGTGCCTTCCACCACCATCGTGGTATATTTTCTACACATCCCCTCTCAGCACTCCTGCAATATAAATTCCTAATGTTATTCACATTTATTGACCTTTTCCATAAGGTCCATTCACATCACATTTTCACATTCATGAGTTTGCCATAGTTCTGGCCAGTCCAGTTATTTTACAAATTGGGGGAAACAGGGTGTTACACAAGTGCAGCTGGATAAGGACAAAGAAAAACAACGCATGGAGAAAGTATAGCAAAGGCTTGAGGAAGTCTTTAAAACTATCCCAGACAACGCACAAACAAAGGAGTTAAGCATAGAAGAGAAGATCCAAAAGATGGTGCATGCTATGCAAATTTACAAATAAGAAATCATAGAGCTGGAAGAGAAGTTGATCCCTAACACTCCACCAGAGATCAAAGCACAAAGGGAACAACAAGATGTAGAAAACACAAAAAACAATGAAGGGGATATTAACACAATGGCATAATTGTACAACAATACAACACAAATGTGGTCATAATTGCAATAAGATGAAAAGATTCAAGAATTAGACCAAAAGGAGGGCAACAGAAACACTGCAGTCCAGAACTTGAAGCACATACATAAAAATATGGCTATAGTAGACAAGATTAAGAGTGTGCAGGAGATGAAGAACATGCAAGTAGAGCTGAAGTAATCCAGATGGAGAAGCATTTAAGGCAGGATCAATTGAAGCCATTGCAGGAAGGGGAATAAATGATGATTACAGATTTGGAACCAACAAAGGGTAGGATAGATCAACTACACTTGGAGAGTGTAGAAGTGATGAAGGAGAATATTACAATGCAGTTGGTAGAAAATATAAGGAGTGTGTAGAAAAAAGTACAAGTACAAGAGTTGACATGCAGATTTCAGGCACTGAAGAAGTCAATGCAAGAGGCAAACACTGCCTTAGTGGATTGGGATGAGCCACAGGTACATTTTGGGGGCCTATTGGAGCTGTCTATTTTAGGAGAATGTGCAACAATTTTGGAGGACAGTTGAAGCGTGCAACATCAAATGAGAAAAAGTAACACGCCATAAGGTAAAGAAAGCAACGCGACGAGAATTAAGGAAAATCAATGTAGAGTCAAAGAAAGGAATGGTTGGATCGAGGACTAGCTGGATCCAGGTGGAAATTGGTGGCCACCCACTTGTTCCAACTGGCTCCTTTTTCCAGGTTTTAGTTCAACACGTTCTTCTCACTTCTTTGTAATTGTGGGTTCTACACTTTTGGGGCAGTTTGGAGCCCTACACATATTCCAGGTGGATACTGGTGGCCTCCCACCTAATCCAACTATCTTATTTTGTATGTTTTCATGTCAACACATCTTGTTGTAATTCTAGGGTCATTTTGGGGCCCTAAACAGTGTTATTTTGGCTTGCCATAGTCAAACTGTAGACATAGTCAAAGTTTGACAACATAATGTGTAGTTATCGAAAACACCTTTCCAACGGGCTACCACATACCTAAAACAAAGATCGTATGAAAAAGTTATGACGCCAGGAATTTAATGTACTAACTTACCCAAACGGGGCCCACATGAATTTTGGTGTTTCATCTCCTAGGGTTAGGTTTTTGGATGTCTAGGGTTTTGGCATTCCTGTTTAACACAAAAGGACCTTCATAGCCTCATTGCAATCATCTTCTAGCGAATGAGCATAGTCGTCACATCTATTCTCAGAGATAAAGATGCCACCATTCTAGCGAGTCTTGCACTCTGTATTTTTACAGTCTCTTTACAATTCTTTCATTAATAGAAATAAAGTATTGTTGTATTTCTCTGTTTCTAGCAAGTTTCATGAGTATTTCATTGTAAATTCTTTGCTTTCATTTCATTCCGAACATAATCCAGATCAATGGTATTAGAGCAAGTTGATCTTGATTGTTTTTCAGTGCATGTCCCTGACGAGGTCCGAGTATAGTCAGTTGGGTGTCCTACTTTTATCTCTTAAGGAAAATCACTCTCACACACCCAAGAAACCCTCGATGGTGGTAGAAAATAAAGATGATGAAGCAGAATATTATATTAACCTGTTTCTTGAGTAAGCTCTCGCGTGACAAAGGGACAAAATGATGTAGAATTTTGCACACATTCTTCAATGCCTGCCGATAGCAACATGCGCATCTTCATCAAGTGACCATTTTGGAGGAACCTCTCCCTTCAAGGTACAAGTTAATTTTGATATTCCCATATTTGAAGGTCAAATATATGTGGATACCCTAGAAAAATGGTTAAATCTCTTAGCAGGTTATTTCTTTGTTCAAAAAAAATTTGACAAGGAAAATATCACCTTCACACTCCTCAAGGATCTCCCCCATGTCAAACATTGGTGGGAAACTTATTGGGAGCAAATTTCCACGGAGGAATATGGAATCTATGGGGCCGAGTCCACTTGGGATTTTTTTGTGGATGCGTTCAAAGAGCAATACTATCTTGTTGATAACTATGAAGACCAGTACATGAGATGGACCACACTGCAGAAAGAGAAGAGCCAAGCAATGTCGGAGTTCACAAATACTTTCGATACCTTGCACACCAAGTTGGGTATCAAGGAATCCAAGCAGAATCTGATTCTAAAATACCGTGGGGATAGTCATAGATACATCCAAACCAAAATGGATTTCCTATACATCTCATCATTGAGAGTTTCCTATCGATATGTTGTCAAAATCAAGTAGAAATTTAGGCACCGGAACAAAGGGGAATTCTGGTCTGAAAATATGCAACAACCAAAGCACGGTAAATATGACCCTAACCAACAACCCCTAGACAACCAGTCCAAGGCACAGGAAAAAAAGGGTAAAGGGAAGACGAAGAATGACACTGGGAAGTGGTGTGACTTCCACAAAATCCCCTAGCACAACACTGATGAATTTCACTTGCAACAGTCATTGGTGGCCAAGTTCAAAGACACGGAGCCAAACCATGATTCAGAATCCAATCTAGAAAATATTAAAAATAGACAGATAATCGACGCAGACTGCACTGCCACTGTCGCGACCGCAACAATTCAACTAGAAGAATCGGTAAATCCTGAAGAGGGGTAGCGCCTCTTCCATTCACAGATGTGGGTGAAGGGGACCCCATTTCATTTCATGTTGATAACAAAATACAGAAGAACCTCATCTCAACTAAGGCCATCAAACAGTTTGGGTGTTCGACAACACCACACCCACAACCATACAACATCAGGTGGCTTCACCAAGGACGAGATCTTCGTGTCATCCAACAATGTCGCCTGTCCTATGACATCCAACCCTTCAAGGATGAGGTAGTGTGTGATGTTTCCCCCCTTAATGTTTGTGATGTGGTTTTGGGCCAACCATATATGTGGAGACGTCATGATATCTATGACTCTAGACCCCATAGTGTCATTATTACTCTGGGAGGTGAACTCTATAAGATACCAAAGGTAGTTCTGACTACTGCTCCACCAAAATAGTGTTGCAAGGTAATATCTCATACTGCAAAATTCATCCTCTTCATAGTCTGTTCAAAGGATGCATAGAAGACTGATACAACCACTGCAGGCTCAACACCTTCTATCCAACAAAAATAGATTGTCAAAGAGAAAGAAGATATTGTTTCTTCACCTACAATGGTGCCTACATAATGCCCCGTCAAACCCATAAACAATAGGTTGGTGAAGCATATTAAATCCTACCAACAACCAGTTTGTGACAGTCTTCCACAGACCAAGCAACACAAATTCTCCAACAAATCACACAACTCACCAAGATTCAGATTAAAAACATTCTTTCCCCTCTTCCCTGGTCAATCAACCTAATGGATACCATTGCTTCCTAAGGGGGGAGGATTGATCTAGGTGGATATTGGTGGCCACCCACCTATTCCAACTGGCTCCTTTTGCCATTTTTTTTTATCTTAGCACATTCTTCTGTAATTCTTTGTAATTGTGGGTTCTACACTTTCGGGGTGGTCTAGATCCCTACACATATTCTAGGTGGATACTAGTGTCCTCCCACCTATTCCAACTATATTATTTTGTATGTTTTCATGTCAATGCATATTTCTATACTTCCAGGGTCATTTTGGGGCCCTAAACAATGTTATTTTGGCTTGCCACAGTCAAACTATAGACAAAATTAGATTTTGATGACGTAATGCGCATTTCTCGAAAATACCTTTCCAACATGCTATCACACGCCTAAAATGAAGATCGTATGCAAAAGTTACGACCCTGGGAAGTTAATGTACTAACTTACCCAAACGGGGCCCACATGACTTTTGGCGTTTCATCTCCTAAGGTTATGTTTTTGGATGTCTAGGGTTTTGGCATTTTTGTTTAACATAAAAATTCCTTCAGAGCCTCATTGTAATAATCTTCTGGCGAATGAGCATAGCTGTCACATATCTTCTCAGAGATAAAGCTGCCACCATTCTAGTGAGTCTTGCACTTTGTATTTTTATAGTCTCTTTACAGTTATTTCATTAATGGAAATCAAGTATTGTTGTATTTCTCTGTTTCTAGAAAGTTTCATGAGTATTTCATTGTAAATTCTCTGCTTTCATTTTGTTCCAAACATAATCTGAATAAGCACAAGAGGTTGATATGTGGAAAAAACTAATCCACTAGGGTTAGGGTTTTGGTAACCAATGTAATGGGTTTAACCCACTTTTTGTAATATAAATACATGTGGTATGAGGTAGCTAGGAAGAATCAATATACCTTTTGGGTAAGAGGAGTATGTGTGAGAACCTTTTTGAGTTTTGAGTCGCAGTATTGTTTTTTTTGGTTGAGAGATGTGGAGCTCATATGGAGTCTGTTTTTGGGACTTATGGATTGTAACTGAGGGTTATGTCGCAAGCTGTGGAGTTTGGTGCAACACTTGTCAACATCATCATACTTTTGATGTAATGCGTGCAATGCAAAGACTTGAAAATGAATAATAAAGAAGCATAAAATGACAAATCTTTGTGGACATAGCCCATGGGGGTGAACCATGGTAAAATACTGTGTTAATATGTGGAATGATGATCTTATGTCTTTTATGATGAATGAATGGATGAATAAATGAATATGTTAGATTTAATTTACATCGCACTAGAATAGTTATGTTATTTTCTACAGAATGAATGTTAAAGGTTAAATGAATGGTAGATTTGAATGATGGTTTGGTAAAATGATGTACTTGAGATAAGTAGAATGTATAACATCCCCATGAGCACCATCCCTTCCATGAATGCATACATTGGGGTCCTTTAGTCAACCATAATCCATCTTGGGTGAGATTGTACCGTGCACTCTACGCGTAGTGTTTCCTTCTGGTCTCCAGAAGGGCTGATGGTTTGTAGGGTTTTGTTGGAAACCTAAAGGTAGAACCCGAGTCATCCCATACATATAACACCCCTGGAGTCTTCTTTAATCCCTTTTTAGACTCCCTAAACAAGAAAATCTTGTCGAGTGACATTATTTCTTTAACACTCATTAATTGGTCCAAAAAGAACATCTATTTAGTACAAGTTTACCCCTTTTCCGGCCAAATATTAACTAGGAAAAAGGAATGCATCGGGGGATACGTCCCACTGAGAGAGCTTTCCGAGGTATTTTTTTATCCCTTTTTTAGGCCTGAGGAACTTAACTTACGGAAAAGGAACCATATTTCTCCTTGGTATAAGTTTAAACCTTTTCCGGACCTTGGAGACTCAACTTACAAAAAAGGTGCACCCCGGGAGATACGTCTCGTCGGGAAAGTATTCCCAAGTATTGTTTTATCCTTTTTTGGGCTTGGTGGTATAAATGTATGAAAAATAACACTTTGGAGTCTTATTTTAGTTTTTTCAGACTCTTTGAAAGTGAAAATCTGTCGAGCTTACCTTCTCTGGGTTCGTAAGACTTTACATTGAAGGAATTTCCTCATTCCTTATGTCAATCTATAATTTCATTACATTTCTCACTCTTGTGTCTTTGGCCTAATGATGACTCCATATTCTTGTTGATGAACCTTGGCACAAGCCTTGCAACATTTTTTCCTTTGTCATCTGACACCCTGATCCATGGAGGAATTTTCCCGAGTGTCCTTATCCTACACATGCCTCCTTGCACTGAGCATCAATATGTTCCATGCACTTGGAACTAGTTTTCTTCCTTGTGACACTCATTCCTCCTCTGTAACGTAGAATTCTTTTATTCTTTTTCAAGCTCGTTAAATATATGAAAAAGACAAAAAAAAAAACAAATATTCCAAAAAAAGAGGGGAAAGGGATGCATTATCTTTTTTTATCAGAAACAATCTTGTCTCCCTTGGACAAAGCACATCCTTGAGTATATTACTCAGTTTTGGGATTTAACCTAACCTTAGGAAATTGTTCTCATTACATAGAGCTATGTCCTCCTCCATTTGGTTACTCTTCCAAACATATGGAGAGTTTCTGATGCCTCTTGTGTCACAGACTTATGTCAATAAAAAGCTTCCATAATCACTTTATTTGTTTTGTTTTTGTCCAAGGGAAGTTTTACATCATAAGTCGACCATTCCATAGTCAGTTTCTTGATCTTCACAAGTCGGCTATCCTAAGAGTCCTATCAAGTACACATTTAGAAACAATGAAATTTTGTGCTTGATATTTGAGATCCTCCAGTCTTTTCACAAGTACTTGTCGAAGACCTCAAGGTAGTGAGTTTTACACTCTTATTGTACTCTTACCTGAGTTTTGAAGATTTTGAAGTTATTGCTCGAGTTATGAAGTTATCATGTCCAACTACAAACATTGATACTTCCTAAAGATGAACTTGTATATCTTGTTGTACTCTTATTTCTTACGATGATTTTGAGACATAGCTCCACTGTGTATTGTTCGTGACTACGATACTTGTTGACGTGGATATACTATATATATTTCACTTAGCCATGATTATTATATATATTTGACATGGATCTGCGGTGTACTTGATTGGAAGCCATGCTTAGTTAGTTCCAAGCATGGGTATTCCTACTTCAGAGAGATTGATCTTATTGCATATGACATGCTCACGAACACTCTTCGGGGATCACTTTACTCTGTGTTTTCCCTAAGATATTGTAATTGATTTCGACCATCAATTTCTCTTATGACCTCACAGATTAGGGGGCAGTTGTTATAGTCCAAAATTCCACACTATGCATTTTTTAATCATGACCCAGGGGATCTACTATGAATGAAAGGATACAAGGCGTCATTCTTCATCTTCTCTTGTTTCCCTTGTTTAAAAGTAATCATTAGGGTTTGTGAGATTGGGTAAGAATAGGTCAGTTTCTGTCTTTTAAGGAGTCATCGCTCTTCCTAGACATTAGACCTTGATTAGGGGGATTTTTCCCCAAAGTAGTAGGAAACTTAATTGCAAACTAAAAAGGGTTGGGGATAGTTTA
This sequence comes from Picea engelmannii, assembly GCA_009831015.1. Classification (NCBI taxonomy): domain Eukaryota; kingdom Viridiplantae; phylum Streptophyta; class Pinopsida; order Pinales; family Pinaceae; genus Picea; species Picea engelmannii. Next base: position 15,752 of record ML810982.1, read on the forward strand.
TCGTCAACTAAGTGAAATTTGTGAAGGGCGTTTATTATATACTTAGGCCGATAAAGGAAAGACCATTTTTTTTGTTTGCAAAACTTGAAGGTAAACACAATAATATAGATGAACTAAGTTTGTCATCTCAAATTGGTTCCTAATACTAAAGTTCACTTGGTTTATCAAATGAGGATAATTTCTAGTGAGAATGAGATAATCAACATACAAAACAAGCATTAGAATCTCATCGACAACTTGTTTTATGTAAATATTTGTGTCATCTTGACGTCTAGAGAATATTGAATTAAGCAAAATTCGGTCCATATTATCATGCAAAATCCATGGTGCTTGCTTGAGCCCATAGAGAGATAACAAAATTTCAACATAAATTTCTTCTTGTAAATCCCTATGCAAGAATGTAGACTTAACATATGTATGATGGATCTTCAATTTATATGAAGCTCCAAGTGAAAGAATAAGGTGAATGGAATCCATTTTTCCAACTAGAGAAAAGGTTTCAATGTAGTCAAATACTTTGACCTAAGGGAAACCTTTGGATACTATCCAAGACTTATATTTATCCACATTTACAAATGAAACAAAATTGGTTCTATAAATCACTTACATCTCACAAATTTTCACCCTTGGGGAAGAGGCAAAGTTTTATAAACCAAAACTTGGACTGAAACTGACCGAGGGTCAAACTAGGATTAAATAGGAACTAGTCAAGCTAGGTTTTACTGGGACCAATCAGAATCAATAGACTACCCAATTTACTAAAAAATACATAACATAAGAATATTTTAATTAAAAATTTATGTATAGTCATGTACATTAATGTAAATCCAAACCATTATACACCAAATATGAAAAATGTTCTCATGTATATAACCTGCAAGGGTGAATATAACAAAATGCAGGTATCAAGTGCAATACATATTCTAAAACAATTTCGTAAACATTGAATCTTTAAATGGCTTCTATAGTCCAAAGAGAATTATTCTATATTCATGTACATTATCTAAATCCAAACCATTATACACCAAATATGAAATTTTTTCTCAAGTATCAAGTTCAATACATATTCTAAACAAAATTCATAAACATTAAGGCTCTAAATGGCCTCTAGAGTCCAAAGAGAATTATGCTACATGCTACAATCAATAACTACACATCATAATGATCAATAATAAAACACATCCCCACAATTGGCAATAGAATCCTCATCTCCATAATCATGATCAGATTCAAAATCACCCTCTAGCTCAAATCCTACTGAGACATGGGTAATAGTGCTTGGTGTTTCTAGTGAATCATACCATCGAATGGGAAAAACAATTTGGTCATGAAACTAATATAACCTTGTTTTTTAGATGTGTACTATTGATGGATTCCAAATCCACCACAAACAACCCATAATCAATGTCAGATCAACTCCAAGCTCACTCTAAATCGACTCTCTTCACCACAGCTCCACAAACTCCACATTTTTACAATTGATCAATGATAAAGGTGTGAGGTAAAGGGGTGGGTGGGGGGGTTCATTTATAACAATAAATTAGGGTTTTGGGGGTGTTTTTTTTTCATTTTTTTCTTTTTAGGCACACATGATTGGAGTGAACAATTCATAACAAGAAATATATGAATTGGTTTATTTAGTCTCGAACCAACATATTCATGTAGTTCAAAGAATATTTTGACATATAGAACCATTGAATCAGTCTGAATCAACCAATTTTTAAAATGTAAGGGAGATGGAATAAATACCAAGTATTATTTATTGATAAATAATGATACTCTGCGTTCATCACTTCATCCCAATTTGGCTGAACAAATTCTTTTTGAAAGGTTTACTTATTTAGAGTCTTTGAATTTTAAGCCATGAGGGCCAAAGAGGCGTGATATAATTAAAAATGAATTGGATAAGGTGTAGAGGTATGATGTAAAATACATTAAAGACAAAGAAATTCCCAAGTCTTTTAGACCTATCTAGAAAGTGGTCAAGTTGGAACAACATGATCAATATGCTCAATTGTAGGGGGAGGGGGAGTAGGAGGTTCCTCCTCACTATGTTAATTAGAAGAAGAACTAATATATACAAAAGAGAAAGAATCATAAGAAGAAGTAGTAGACGATGAAGAAAACAAATATGTAGAATGAGAATGATAATTGCAAACCAAAGATGGCATAAACACGAAACAAGGATCACAAGTCCAGAAAAAATCATCAAGTTAAACATCTCTATTAAGAATCACCTCTATATAGTGGGGGATAAAAAGGAGATAACCTTTTACACGTTTTGAGTAAATGACAAAAAACATTTTTGAATATTAGGTTGTAAAGATTTATGCCTCTTTTTGGATGTGTGGGTTGACCCGGGTTCTACCTTAGTTCTCCAACAAAACCCTTTTCACCATCGGCCCTTCTAGTAAACCAGAAGGCTACACCACACAGTCTCACCCGAGATGGCTTATGGGTGACTGCAGGACATAGATGTCCACAATAATGGAAGGTATTGGGGATGTTATTTTTACTTATACATCTAATTTAACATGCATCATACCATATACTTAATTATACCATTCATTTACGTCTATCAATTAGTTCCTTCTCCATTATTAGTATTGCACGATACAAATATACTATTCTAACCATTCATCATTCATTCATAATTGTAGAAACAACAAAAAACCATTCAGACACATTGCAACACAATATTTTACCATGGTTCACCCCCTAGGCTACATCCACAAAGATATTATGCTTTATTCATTCTTCATCAAAATAGCACCACACATATTACATCAAGGGTTTATGAATAGTGTGAAGTGAGGCGGACCAATGTCGCACCAAGCTCCACAACTTGTGATTTGACCCTCAATTACATTCCAAAACTGGCTCCATCTAATCTCCATGGCTCTCAACAACACCAATACTTTGAATCAGACTCAAAAGATGCTCAAAAATAGGTTCTTCCCAAAATATTCTTCATTCCTTGACAAATTGATTCCCCTAGCTACCGCATACATCCTCTATTTATACTACAAAATGGGTAAAAACCCTTACATTGTGACTCAAAAACCTAATTCTAAGTGGACTCCACTTGTCCACTTTCTAACTGTCTTCCACGTAGTTGGTATTTGATCCTTCCTTTCATTGATCTTCCTTAATTCTTGGTGCACTACTTCCTTTTCCATTCTTCGCGCTTCTTTCTCCTCATTCTCTGGTGCACATTACATCCTTTGGTCCATTTAGTTGCCTTGTTTTCTACGTTGAACCCAAAAATTTCTTTCTCCAACAGGCCCTCGACACTAACCAATGGCTCATCCCGATCCACTCAGGCAATGTGTGCCTCCTATACAGATATTTGCAACTCTTGGAACTTCTTTGTGAGTGTATTGACCCGTGTCTTCGCCTGTGCACTCTTGTCTCTCAGGTTCTCTACAAAGTGCATTGTTATGTGCTCCTCTAGCACTTTCATACTCTCTAAATGCATATGTTCCTTTTTCTGTCTCCATATCTGCTATCATATTTTCAACTTTCTCCTAGAGTGGCTTCAACTAAGCTTGTTATGCTTGCTTCTCCTCTTGCGAGGCCCTTACCTCTACCTTCATTTTTTTCATCTCCTACGCACTTTTGAGCATGTTGGAAATGCTCATTGTCATTTGTCTCTATTTCAAATCCTGGATTGTGGCATTCAAATTTTATTCTTTCTAATCCAATTGTTGGATCCCTTCATCTTCTACCGGGCCTATCCATATTTGCGCAGTCCTTTCATAAATATCTGTTATTTCTTTGGCTTCCAACGCAATACTATCCATTTGTTCTATTTCCTACTGCTCCCTTTCTAATATGACCTCTGGAGGGGTGGTTGGTGTCATCTTCCCAACCAACTCTAATATCTCCTTCTTGTAACCCTCCATTGTCTGTGCTAGCCTCATTATCTTCTCTTTTGTTTTGAGTTCTCTTGCTAGTGCACTATCTGGGATTGTCTGAAATACTTCCTCAAGTATTTTATCCAATTTATCTATGCATTTTTTTTCCTCCTCATGTTCAATACAAACTTTTTTTAGGACTATCTCCCACCTCCTTCTCTCCCTTGGATGTCTCCAAGTGTGTTGCATCTGTCCTGGCTCTGAATTGAACCTCTTGCGCCATGCTCATCTGCAACTTATATAATTCCTTTGTTGGGATCTTGGATAACGCCAAGTCCAACTATTCCACATCCTTCAAGGGTCCCTGCGCAGTTTCCTCATCTACTTATAATATATTCTGACTTATTTGAAACATCATGCTTCCCATTATTTATGTTTTCATTGTCTCCCTTTGTTCATGAATTGGTGCTTGTTTCACTGTGCTTCTCTGATGTGTGACAGTGAGTTGTAAGCTTTCCAGAACTTCTTTAACTTCCATTATCTCCGTCATGAGTTCCTCTCTCTGAGATTATGTGGCATAGAGTGCTTCTTCTCCTTGGTCTTGCACCTTATCCGCTACTAACTCTCCGTCATCTTTTGTGATTGTGAGATCAATGGGATTCTTTTGTGCCTTCATATTATTTCTTTGTTCTCCCATCTACATGGTTGATTTCCTCTTTTTTGTATGCACGGGTTTTGTTACCTCTGGTATGCTTCAAGTCCTTGTCTCCTGAGTTGGGATTCCATATTTCTTCTATGCTTCTCCATTTGTTCTTCATTGAGGCTCTTGGTACTGTTTCCTTCTTTCTTCGTTTCTTTTCTACTGTACCAGTAACTGTAGGTTTTCTGCACTCTGTTAATTTTCTAGTATTTGTTGTTGGGCTAATGGATTTCTGCGTTGTGGTAGCTTATGCCTATTATTTTCCCTTTGATCCTTTCTTTCCTGCTAATGGTGCCTTCCATTGATCTGTCCATTCTGCAAGAACCCACTAGACTTCTTCTACTATAATGAAATACTACATCTTTATCCATGTCTTCTTAGGGTCTCTTATGTCTTGTATCCATGTGTTATGCCTGGATGCCTTAAAGTTGGCTATCCTCTCATGCTCCTTCACCACTTCAGGCGAAATTCTTAAGGTATTTGCAATGTTCTCCTACATCTCTTGAATATACATGAAAAATGCTTGAGTTGGATTTTCTTTGCTTGACATATGTGTTGTGTCACATGGTTTCATATCTCGTTGTGCCACATCTTCCTGTCCTTTCAAAAAACATTGAGAAAATTGGTTTTTCCCATGCCTCCAAGGTTATCAAAATCAACAGCCAAGAGTAGTGGAACTCTATTCCAACATCTTGAACATCCCTACAGTCATCTAATAAAAGGTTGAGAATATATGGTGCCCAACTCAGAACTGTTTCTTTTATGCACTACGCAATTGTTGTGACTACCCCTGCAGGTGCCTCTTCTTTGCGGCATTTTATCAGTATCTTGAAGGCCATAAATTTCGTCGCAAATCAGGTAGATGGGTCATTGATGTTCTTAATTATCATCCCTCTGTTGCCTCTGTCTATGCAAAACTTTTCCTTCACTTCTTCTGCAATGGCCTTCTCCTTGTTTTTTTCATTAAGGTACTGCTCCAGCTTTACCCCATCTGTTGGTAATCCTGTAAAATTGGAAATTAGGTTGACATCTATCAGGCCAGGTTTGTCCATCCATAAAAATCCCCCATGTAAGCACGCAAAAAGATGTTTGAAACATGAATTTATGTCTTTCCCCACCCCGAAGTGAGGAATTTCCAATAAATTCATTATGCCAGAGCTATATAGTCTGACTATCCACTGTTTAGGCTCCATAATCGAGATTCCTTTCGATGTTGACCCTCTGTTTTCCATATAAACCTCACGCACAAGCTCTGGGAACTTGGTGACCTATTTCCATCATGATCGACGTATCTCAACTTGGAAACACACTCTACCATATCTTCCACAATGACGACTAAGTCTAGGATGTGGGGAACTGACAATAAAATTTGTGTTTTTGTGCGCATTGATGCCATTGTTGCCCATTTCCTCGATAACCCTGCTGATGTTTCTTCTAGGGTTTCTTCTTCTTAAATTCATCATCTGTGGCACAATCATCCTCAACCTATGGTTTTTCCTCTGTTGTAGGTTTATTAGAATCTATTTTATCACTGTCATCATTACCGTGTTCTCCCTATGCATGCACCGTTCCTAGGGTTTATGTTCTAGGGTTTGCTTCCATCCTAGGGTTCTGGTCTTGCGCTACTTGGATAACTTCTGCCACTTCCTCTTCTAGGTTTTCTTCTTTGATTCATGTCGGACTAATGGATTCAGTCTCCATAGTTGGAATGTCATCTACATAGACCACTGTAGTCGTTTCTTCTAGTGGTTTGTGAGTGCTTTGGGTCCTTTTCACTAATTGACTAGGTTGTTCGAACTTTGGCGACACCATTTTCTTGTCTTCAGGAAAAATCTATTGTAGATATTGGATGGGTTCTTCACAAATTCACATGTACTTGCACCTTGTTTTCTATGTCGCTAAAAAATCACAAGTGTTTTACATTTTCCCTTCTTTTCCCTTTTTATAGAATCTGTCATTAATGCAATGATGTGCCCTTTCTTTTTCGTTCACCAATTTCTCACGTTTTTGGTCATTCTCCATCCCGTCACGCGATGTTTACTTTTCCTGCATGCAACCTTCTGAATTTTGTTGCACTAATTTACTGTCTACTGCACGCTGTAACTTCCCAGTATCGGTCTATCACTGATTCCTCTAACTATTTCTTTTTTGTTTTTTCTTCAATTTTTTTTCTTTTCCTTCTTTTGCTACTTTTTCTTTTCTTTTTTCTTCTTTTTATTCCTACTATTTACAATATGTAGAAGTCTACTTGTTGTGTTGCAACTACTAAGGGTTATTTTCTTGACTATCCCTATACAGTTTCATTCGACTACCATTCACCAGTCCTTGAACTTGCTTTCCTGCTAAGTCTTGTAGTTGTACAACACCTCCATATGAGACAAACTATATCTAATATGGCCCCAACTAATGCATTCTAAGCTTCCCTGGGTGTTGCAAATACTTACTGTCATAGAGGAGAACCAGATCTCCCACTTTGGAGTTCTTCTTCTTAATATGTATGTCATGCCATGCTTTATCCTATGCTTTCGTTACCTCCTAATGGAAACCAAATATGATACTATCTTCTTCCAATTCCATAAGTTGATCTAATAATTCCTTTGTTGTGCCACTTTCTATCATGTTTGTAATTGCTGCAATGCATAGAATTGGTATCAAATAATCTAAGAGAACTACTGCTTCCTCTCCATACACCAACCTAAAGGGTGTCTGGCCCGTTATCTTCTTGCATGTAGTTCTGTAAGCCCATCATACTGTTGGGACCTTCAAATCCCAATCATCATTGTTCACATTACAAATCTTTGTCAAGGCAGTCTCCAAAATCTTGTTAAATGCTTCTATTATTCCATTCGCCCAAGGATGATAAGGAGTGCTCTTTTGATGATCTATATCAAATTATTCCAAAATTGCGTCAATTGTTTTATTGATAAAGTGAGTCCCCTTATCACTCATCAATATTCTTTGACATACAAACCTTGTCACTACATGTTCAAATAAAAAGCGTGCTATACTGCATTGCAATCCTTTAATAGTGTTGCCTCAGCCAATCTGGTCAAGTATTCTTTCGCTATAATAATACTTTAGTGTGAGTAACTAGGGCTTGATCTTCATCTCTTGCTATTAAAGTCTCTGCTACTCTTGTTTCTTATTGAATGCATTCTTCCCATAGACCGTCAAATTTTAGTTTCTCCATTCTGGCACAAATATTTTGGATGAATGCATCCCAAGGTCTTGTGAGGCCATTAAGGGCCATCATTATAAGTTTGTCTTCGTCTATAGCATCTCTGATCTCTTCTAGTTGTTCTGGAGAAATATTCTTGGATTGATTCTCCTTTCTGCATCCTTGTATTCTTGAGCTGAGTTCTTAGATTCATCTTCTGGTTTGTATTCTTTCCTTCATATAGTTTGTTTATGGCATCAAACATTTATTTTGGAGTCTTCTTTGATGACACATAAGGGATCAAGTGATCTTTGATTAAATCTACAATTATTCTTTTGGCCCTTATTGTGTCCTTTTGATGCTTTGCTTTGTCTGCAGCATCGTCGGGTTCCGGCACTTCTTCTTTGACGAATCTTGCTAATTCATTCTCTTCATAAATGAGTCCAATCCTATACTTCCATGCACAAAAATTTTCCACATCTTCCGGCTTGTCAACAAGCTTAGTGCTTCCAGACATCTTTTACCTAGAGCTAGGAAAATGACCAAAAATGAAAATGCTCAAAATCAAATTATGAACTTACCAGGAGGTGCACTTGGATGAGGCAAGTATCCTAGTGTGTTTGGATATAATAAAATCCAACTTTTACCCCTCCAAACTTGATTTGCAGATTTATGGACTGGTGCTTCTGGTTTTCTGGTACTTCTGGTACTCTGGTACTCTAGTTTTCTGGTACTTTTGGTACTTTGTGAAAACTAGGTTTTACTTTATGGGAGATCTAGCCACTGAAAATTTGCACTGAGGATGCCAAAGTGATCCTTGAGGAAGAGCGCACTTTTCTAGATGGTTTTAGGGCTTAAATAATTCATCAATAAAAATCCCTAATTTGCATGTACGACAAAAGTGACGTTTTTCACTTTCTTTTGTGAAAGATGCTCTCTTCAGCTTAGCTCTGATACCATGTTAAGGTTTAAGATATTATTAGAGTTCTTTGTATTTCACTAGATAACAATAGCATAATATAGGATCACTGAGAAATACACAATCAAAAGAGACACATCATTTATCTTGGGAAACCCTCATGGGGGAGAAAACGCAACAAAAATTCCTTATTATAGATAGCCAATACAATGCCAAGAGATAACTCAAACAAATACAGAAATTCCTCTCCCAAGAATGTGCCTCTCTCTCTCTCTCTTCTCCAAATGCAGCTCTGAAACTTGCTTCTTAATGAACAAGTGAGTGTGTGTCTAAGTGAGGCACTAGCCTCCTTATTTATACAACTCTGGCACGTGTGGACGGAGGTGTCTCTTCACTGGCAGGGCCGACTTCTTCTTCTAGGTGGTTATAACCACCTTTAATATATTTTGGGGATGACTTCTTATTCTTCCTATCAAAATTATGTTTTGACCAATCCGCAAAAGGGGATTTGGTCTTTTACAATAGCCGACATGATCAATCCATAATAGGGGATTGATCTAATGAATAATACAACAATAATAATTAGAATACAATTTGCAGTTACATTATTTCAACAGATCAGGGGGGATTTTTGAAGTGGGTAACCCTTAAGATTTTCGGCACTTTGCTTATTCTGAGGTTTAAGGAGTGTCAAGGAGTCGGGATAGTCGTAGTCCCAAAGCCTGAAGTGTAAAGGTGAATATGGACCGCCAATTCTAGGTAGACACACATTGGAGATCCGCGAGGTTCGGAGGAAAGGTCTTCAAGGAAAATATTATATGATGGTGGAAGAACTCATGAAGCCCTGAAGTAGAGGGACTCATCCTCACCGCCAGTTTGGAGGGGCACATGGAAAAATCTCGTGAGTTCGGGATATATCACTTCATAAGTTTGGAAGGAAGAGTGGTTGCCAATAGTCCCAAAGCCCAAAGCTTAGCGCATTTTGGGTTAAGTCCCAGGTCATAGCCCAAGGTCGTATGAGGAAAGGGGCCTAGCGGAGGGAGCTAGTGCCTATCATTTAGAATTTTTTTTAAAGGGAAAAAGTGTCAGGAAAGCGTCTGGGGTTTCAAAGAACTTGCACAGAGAAATAAGGAGGGCCTGTGTAAAATAAAATTGGGGTTCAGTAAGAGACTAAGAGTCGATTCGAATCTGAAAGCGATTGATCCTTGACCGAGAGGTCAAGAAGACCCTGGGAGAGGCAGGGGGTTTACGTCACATTTCTAGGAATTATGTGTGAGAAAAAGTATGATATAAATTGATTACGTTCACTCGATCTCAATTGTCAACAGAAAGTGACACCACACATAATATTTCAGTGATTTGACATTAGGATAATTTGTTCCTTGTATCTATTTTCAAAGCATTGCTTCACTTATAGCAAGCATCCATAGCCTCAAAGAAGTTGCCTCAGTACCATATAAGCATAGCCCTATTTATAGTGAGTGTCTATAGCCCCCAACGGGTTTACTTATACTTCCCACACAATTTAATAGTTCTTTCTACTTCATCTAAATTTTGCATTGATATCAGCGTTTCAGATTTTGATATAAGCATTATGATCACAAATTGGGTGTTAAGGAAGCAGGGTGGTACGAGAGTTTCTTTGATATGTTATCCCTGTCAAAACCTGTGATCCCGGTGGGTCTTTTTTCTTGATGACCTAGCTGGGTTATGATTTTAATGTTTAAGTGGGCAGGGATCAATGATAATACCTAGATAGGTACCTGTAGATTAATATCATGCCTTCATGTAAGAACTTATACTCCATATGAGAGTAACACCATGATCCAGGGAGGTATGTAATCGAAAATTTATTTTTTAGTTCACTTGCCCAAGGCTTGACCTGATAATTCTGACAAGACTATCAATATGTGTTCACCCAATTCGCGTTGCTTGACCCTGGCATCCCCTTATACCCCAAATCATGTACGTTTTATTTCCTTGGTTTAAACTTCCAATAAGAACAACCTTGTAGAGGGTGGATTCCTCATTCCTTATCTTAAATATTGTACCATTTGCAATAGGTACTTTGGTATTAGATTCTGAAAAGCAAATGAGGCAAGTGGATGGGTCAAAACTTATTCAAAAAGGGTAAGATAAAATGAAAAAATACAACCGTACAGAACTTAAATAACCAAAAATTCAAAACAAGAAATTGAAATAAATCCTATTATGTATAGGTCTACATCACCCTACGTGATCAGGAGAAAAATTGTTTGATGACTTAGCTATTGATAGGGAGTTCTTGAATATCCCCCTCCAGATTTCTCAATTTAAAGTTTTGTAGGCCAATTACTTCATGAATCCGATATGGGACAATCCAGAATTATTGAAACTTAGAATGTTTCCCTTTAGTTTCATTGGCCTTATCCCATTTTAGGACTAGGTCTCATACCTGAAATTATTTGACATTGACAGAGTTCTTATGTAACTAACATTTCACTAACTCTTGGTGTTGAGCTAATTATTTTTCAGCCTCTTGAATTTTCTCTTCAAACTTGAGGAGAATCTCTAATCGATGTTGCATAATTAGACAATTTTCCTCTTGAACAGATTGGGACAATTGCATGGAGGGTTGGAACATGTGAGTAGGAAAGATATATTCTTGATCATATACTAGGATAATATTTTATTGCATATTATATTAGGGATAATAGTTTACGGCATAATAGACCATTACCTTGGGGATAATATTTTACTGCATATTTCATCTTGATATTATTTTCCAGTGCATATTCAGTTAGTTTCATTGAAGAAAAGTATTTTGCATTGTCAAAAACCAAATATTGAGGAACACCAAACCCGGTTACTATGTGAGAGTTTAGGAAAGATATCACCTAATTCTTGTTTACCACCTTGATCGGGATAGATTATGTCCACCGAGTGAAATAATTAGTTGTTTTCACGATGTATTTGTGTAGCTAGGAAGATTTGGGGTTGATTTTCCCTTTTATGTCTAGACCCCATTATTGAAATGGGTAATCCATTGTGGCAGGTTGCAACGAGAATGCAGGTCTCCTTTCTCTTCCAGCTGACTTTTGGCATACCTCACATCATCTAGCATATGGATCTACATATTTGAACATGGTAGGCCAATAATAACCTACCCTGAGGATATTTGTGCAATTATATCTCCTCCAAAATGTCCTCTTGCAGGACCATCATGCAACTCTGATAGGACTCTGTCTGAATTGGCCTTTTCCAAGAACCGAAGTATTACATCATCATAGTTCCTTATAAACAGAATTTCATCAACCAGTTGGTACTTGTAATACTTCATGCCAAGGGCCTTTCTCTTTATTGGTTCTAGATAGGGAGGAGCATGTCCATGCATTAGATAATACTTCACTTCATAGTGTCAGGAGTTTGAGGTAACAATGACACAAAAAAATTATTTTTCGACCAAGGTCCCTTCTTCATATAGTTTATCCTTATTGTTGGTGCTTCCTTATGAATTAGTAGCGAGTTTGCAAAACCCCTGTCTTTTTACAATTTTTGTAGGATTAATGTCTAAATCATATTCATGTTGGGATACCATCCAATTGGCCCTTTTTTCTCCTAAGTCCTTTTGTACAAGCAAATTATTAATCATGGGGTAAGGAACTATTACCTTAGTTCTGGATTTTAATAGATACGGTACTAAGGTCTTAATTGTTTTAATTCCTTGAAGACAACATAAGCCTATTTGTCTACCTCAGGATAATCTAGCTTTTCTCCCTATAATCGTGATCTCATAAAAGATATTGTGAATTCATTTCCATCCTTGTTCTTATGAGTGAGGATAGTTGTGAATGCAACATCAGACATGAATGTGTAAAGGATGAAGTTTTGACTAAAATCAGGCTCGATAGGGTTGAAGCCTTTGTTATTTATTCCTCGATATTTGTGAAGGATTCCGTTTCCTTGGGGCCCCATTTAAATTCAACAACGTTTTTTTATCATGTCTTAGAGTGGTTTAACGGTCTCTGCAAAGCTTTGAAAAAACCTCCTTATGAAATTCATTTTACCAAGAAAGGACTGCATAGATTTCTTATTATGGGTAAAATCAATTTTAACATTTTTTCTATCATTTCTGGTTCTATCATTATTCCATATTTGGAAACGACAAATCCCAAGAGATTTCATTCATTCACTACAAAGACATATTTTTGGGGGTTTAGATAAATGTTTTATTTTCTATACCTGGTAAAAGTATGCCTTAGATGATTCATGTGGGCTCTTTTATCCTTAGAGAATACAGTGACATCATCAAGGTAGAATAATATTGATTTACTGATCAATCCCCCAAATGATAGATTCATAGCACTTTGGAAGGTTTCCCCTACATTTATTGATTCAAAGGACACTCTTTTATATGCATAGGTTCCCCACTTGGTTCTGAATGTTTTTTTCAACTGATCATCATAGACAACTACAACTTGGTTGTATCTTGAGAATCCATCCAAGAGGGATAACATCTTATATCATGAAACACATTGTAATATATGCTCCATTGGAGGCACTAGGTAATTTTCCTTTTCTGAGGCTCTATTCAAATTTCTAAAATCAGAACAAAGCCTAATATCCCCATTTTTCTTCTTGATAGGAACCAGATTAGTGATCCATTGGATGTGTCTGATAGGAAAAATAATTTTGGAAACTAGGATTTTTTTCATCTCCCCCTTCACCAGAATTTCTAGGTTGGCATGCATTTTCCTTATCTTTTGTTGGAAATAATTTTCCTAAGGATTCATTGGTATGACATGTTGTATAATTATGTTATTGAAGTTTTTAAGGTCATAGAATGTCCATGTGAATAGATATTTGTACTCCTTGAACAATTTAATAAAAAAATTATTTTGTGTGAAGAACAATTGATACCAAGATTTACAATTTGTGGGTGGTCATCAGTTCCCAGATTGATGACTTCATACTACATGGTTCAATTATTGGTCTTATGATGTAGGAGAATCATTGGAAAGCGCACAGGGGAAGGACGACTCAACACGTGGGAACTCTTCTAGAACTTCAATGTGGGCAATTGCAGCCGATTTTGAATTCCGCCTTCACTCAGTGCCGGAATTTAGCTTTGGAGGCACGCTTGAGCCAATGCCAAAACTTACTCTTTGAGGCACGTTTTGAAATTCTCAAGCAGTACAGGAGTTTCCACAACAACTTTGGATTGAGATTGATTTAGGATAGCTAGTAGATTAAGTTAGAGTAGGTAAATAGGCAGGGGAAACCCTAAAAATCCCCCTGAGTTAAATAGAGGTATGGTATGTTCATATAAGGTTAGCTGCAATACATAGGGAGAGTAGTGAAAGAGAACTGCAAGTTAGCAGAAAACTCAAGCTTTCAAAGTTGTTGTAACTTGAATGTATTTTGTAGCCATTTTGGCACTTGTGAATACAACAGAGGGAAATTTGATCCAAAAGCATGATGTGTGAACTGTGTTTGCATTTTTCCTGTCATTTCTATTTTTATGAGCAAGTGAATCAAACTATTAATTATTTTTCAGTTTCAGTGGTTTCTCTTCATTTGAAGTTGTGCAACGTGTGCATTGAGCCAGAGGGGAATGCAAGGAGGCTAGGCATAATTTCTCTGTGAGAAATCCACTTGGATATGAGTTATCGAGATCCCTTAGGCACAAGGAGTGTGTGGGAAATTGAAGCCTGTATAAGGTAAAGCTCAGGAGGAATACCACTTTAGATAAGTGTTATCGAGATCCAAGGATCCCATTTACCAGGAAGAGTGAAGTGTGAGCCTTCAAGGACTTAGTAAATATTCTAAGTCTGAGAGATTAAAAGCTTAGAAGGAGGAGCGTTATCACCCGTTGGATCATGGTGGAGAACCAACAACCATATGATCAAAGACAAGTATGCAAGCTTTAAGTTGTGTATGACAAAGGGGAGACCTGGGCCATAGATCTTGCGTCATCACGATTTCGGTGATTGTGACCTGGAGAGCGTTGCAACCAAACTCCCAAAACAACGAATAGTGAAATACCTTTGCATTAGAGTCGTTGTTCATGAGGGTGTAGTCACGTGAGTTGGAAAAAAGGGGAGAGCTAACCTTCGTTAGTCGATTGGGTTTCGGGACTCAAAGGGGTCTGCGTAGGGGGGTCGTTGTATTGGAAACCCTGAAACACCAAAATGTGACACGCATGTTGGGACGTGCCCTTCGGGGCTAAGCCCGTGGTCGTGCCTACAGTCCTGAGGAGTGGGAGCTTAGTTCTAGCGCTAGTTTGCGTGAGCAAAAAATAGACCAGATTTGTGGACTTGGTTTTAAAGGATCCAACGCAGAACCAAGAGAGCCATTTTTAGCTCCAGAATCGGAGATCCTGTCCGGTAGGTCGCGCAGCCCTAAGGAGGGATAGTGGGTCAGCATCAAGTGGTATTAGAGCCTCGATTCTTCATCTGTAGACTTTGGGCGAAAGATAAAAGAAGGAGACAGAGAACTCGGATTGTACTGTGTGTGTGTGACAGGCAGTCAACACAATGTCGCCAAGGAGAGGAGAGACACATTTAGCCAACCGTGTTGTAGAGAGGGAGATGTGAGAACTTCGTGCAAGATTGGAAACAATGGAAGCAATGCAAAGAAGAGCACCTGATGCAGGAGACGTCAGCGATGCAGAAAGTGAAGAGGTTTAGGTTGAAGAAGTCGCAGGAGAGGATGTTATCAAAGAATGCTTGTTGAGAGCAGTTGTCAGATTGGGAGGCAGAGCTAAGATAGAGGTTCCCATATATGAGGGAAATATAGACGCTAAGGAACTGTTGGATTGGATAAGATCCATGGATAATCATTTTGAATATGAGAATGTCAATGAAGAGAAGAAGGTGAAATAGGCAGTCACTAGGCTAAAAGGTCACGCAACACTGTGGTGGGACAAATTGTAGGCTAAGAGGAGAAGTAAAGGCAAATAGAGGATAAAGAGTTGGGACATAATGGTAGCCAAATTGAAGGATAATTTTGTACCCAAGGACTATTATATCAATCTGTTCAGAAAGATATAGAAATTGAGACAGAAAGGGATGACGGTAAAGGAGTACACCAAGGAGTTCTACCGGCTGAACATCAAAACTGGACAAAGGGAGAGAGATGAAGAAAAAGTTGCTAGATATATAAATGGATTGAGATATGAAATCTAGGACGAGCTTATCATGATGTCAGTTAGGACTATGGAGGATGCTTATCATTTTGCATTGAAGGCAGAGGAGAAGTTGGCCAGAAAACAAAACCAGCAAGGAAGAGATAAGAGTCTATATCCAACCAAAAACAAGGGAGTTACCCATGATAGGGAACACAAGTCTAAGGATGAGGCAAAGAAACCACACATTCACTTGGAACGAGGAGGGAGTTCCAGAGAAGGACATAATGGTGGAAGAAACTCTTCTAGATGAAGAGGCAGAGGAGAAATAAGATGTTATGCATGTGGAAAGACAGGGCACATGTCTTGGGAATGTCCCAAGAAGAATAAGGAAGGAGGAGAAGCTCACATTTCATAAGCACGGTGAAGAGATGTTGAAGAAGAAGGAGTAGAGGATGGAGCATCCCTGATGTTGAGAAAAATCCTCTTAAATCCAGAGGCAGAAATTGAAAAGCCAGTGCAGAGAAACAGTCTCTTCAGGACAACTTGCAAGACTAAGGACAAAGTAAGCAAGGTGATCATTGACAGTGGGAGAACTGACAACCTAGTATCCATGAAGATGGTGGAGAAATTGGAGCTGAAGACAATTTCACACCCAAGACCATACAAAGTCTCATGGTTGCAAAAAGGACACCAGGTAATGATTACTAAACAATGCTTGGTTTAAATTAAAATAGGAGGTTATAAAGATGAAATTCTATGCGATGTAATTCCCATGGACGTATGCCATATTCTATTGGGAAGACCGTGGAAGTTTGACAAAAGTGTCATTCATGATGGGAGGAAAAATACATATACATTGGAGAAGAATGGTAGAACACATATGTTGCTGCCAATAGAGGCAAAGAGAGTGAAAGAAGAAGCCAGTACCAGCATACTTCTCATGAGTGGGAAGGAACTCCTGAAAGAAGTCAAGGAAGAACAGGAGATGCAGTTTGTTGTGGTAAGGAAACCCAAAGTCGTCCTTACAAGTACATCAATGGATGATTTTTCTAAGGAAGTTCAAGAACTATTGGATAATTTTGCTAATATAGTGGTGGATGAGCTACCAAACTCATTGCCACCCATCATAAGTATCAGTCATCATATCGACTTGATACCAGGAGCAATCCTACCAAACAAAGCAACATACATATTAACACCTCGAGAATGATGAGGTGAAGAACCAAGTCCAAGAATTGCTTGATAAGGGTTTGGTCAGAGAAAGTTTGAGCCCATGCATGGTACCAATTGTGTTGAGCCCAAAGAAAGATGGAGGATGGAGAATGTGCACAGACTCGAGAGCCATCAATAAGATCACCATCAGGTACAGATTTCCTTTACCAAGAATGGATGATTTAATGGATTTATTAAGTAGAGCAAATTTATTTTCTAAGATAGATCTGAAAAGTGGGTATCACCATATCAGGATGAGAGAAGGTGATGAATGGAAAACAACCTTTAAGACAAACAAAGGTATGTATGAGTGGTTGGTTATGTCGTTTGGCTTAACAAATGCCCCGAGCACGTTTATGAGGCTAATGAATGAGATTCTGCAAGATTTCATTGGCAAATTTGTAGTTGTATATCTAGATGATATATTGATCTTTAGCATGACTAAAGAAGAACATTTGAGGCACCTAACATTAGTAATGAAGAGGCTACAATAGGAGAAGTTGTTGATAAATCTGAAGAAGTCTTCTTTTATGAAAACAGAGCTCATTTACTTGGGGTTTGTGATGTTTTCAAATGAACTGAAGATGGATCTAGAGAAGGTGAAAGTGATCATAGAATGGTCGTCACCAAGAAGCATGTTTGAGGTAAGAAGCTTTCATGGTTTAGCAAGTTTCTACAGAAAGTTCATTAGAGACTTCAGTGGGATTTGTGCACCAATGATGGATACGGTGAAGAAAAATCATAAGTCATTCAAATGGACAAAGGAGGCCGAAAAAAGCTTCAATATACTGAAGGAGAAGATAACAGAACGACCAATTCTGGTCTTACTGAATTTTGAAAAGAGATTTCAGGTAAGGTGTGATGCAAGTGGAGTTGCAATAGGAGCAATTTTGAGTTAGGATAACAGACCTATTGCCTATGTTAGTGAGAAGCTGAATGAAACTAAGAGAAAATACTCCACATATGACAAGGAGTTCTATGCCATAATTCAAGCCTTTAAGAAATGGAGGCATTATCTTGTCCCACAAGAATTTGTCTTGTATAGCGATAACCAAGATTTACAATTCATAAGTAGACAAGAAAAATTGAATCAGAGACATGGAAAATGGGTTGAATTTATGTAAAACTTTACTTTTGTCATAAAACATATTGATGGGAATGCTAACAAGGTTGTTGATGCGATAAGCAGGAGATGTTTGATTCTGCAGGAATTCCAAGTGAAGACCTTGGGGTTTGAACACCCTAAGGATATGTATTGTGATGATACAGAATTCAAGGAAGCATATGAAGCCTGTATAAACCCTGTGTTGAGAGATATAAGTCAGTGGACATATTACATGATTTAGGAAGGACTGTTATTCAGAGGAAATCAATTATGCATACCAAAACGCTCAATGAGGGATAACCTTATGAAGGAGAAGAATAGTGGAGGATTGGTTAGGCATTTTGGACATGATAAAACATTTGCGCAGTTGAGCAGTTCATACTATTGGCCAGGTATGAGAAAAGAGGTGATAAAGTTTGTGAACAAATGTAGAATCTACCAGCATGCAAAGGGGAAAAGACAGAACATTGGATTGTATCAACCATTGTTGATACCAGGGAGGCCTTGGGATGCAATAAGCATGGATTTTGTGTTGGGATTACCAAGGACACAAAGGGGATTTGATTCCATATTTGTGGTAGTGGATAGGCTTTCAAAGATGGCACATTTAATCCCATGCCAGAATACCAGTCATGAAACACATGTTGCAAACATGTTTTTCAAGGAAGTTGTAAGACTTCACGGCCTACCCAGAAGCATTGTCTCGGACAGAGATAGAAAATTTGTCGGACACTTTTGGAGGACATTGTGGAAGAAGATGGGGACGGAGTTTTCCTTCAGCTCAACTTATCACCCTCAGACAGATGGGCAGACTGAGGTGGTAAAAAGAAGTTTGGGAAATTTATTAAGGAGTTTGGTCACTGAGCATCATAATCAGTGGGATCAGATTGTGCCACAAGCAGAGTTTGCATACAATGACTCACCAAACAGGAGCCCTGGAAGGAGCCCATTCCAAATACTATATGGGATGCAACCAAGGGGAGTGTCTGAGTTGAGAGACTTGGAACGGGGTGAGATCAGGAGCGCCAGAGCAGAGGATTTTGCTACAGAAATGCAGAAACTCCATATCCAGATCAGAGAAAAATTGCAAAATTCTAGCCAAAGGTACAAGCACAGAGTTGATCAGCATCACAAGGAACTTCAATTTGAAGTAGGAGATCAGGTTTTGGCACATATCGGGAAGGAAAGGTTCCCTAGGGGAACATATAACAAATTGAAGATGAAGAAGATAGGACCCTGTAAGATCTTGAGAAAGTTTGATGCAAACGCCTATGAGATTGAGCTGCCAGATGGTGTGGGCATTTCACCCATATTCAATGTTTCAGACATGTATCCTTACAGGAAAGATGACATAGAGGGACCAGAAGGTCAAGAAAAGGTTCAGTGGGAAAAACAAATGCCTGTAGCAGAAAAGCCACAGATGGAGAAAATTATTGATCAGAGGATTGGCAAGAAAACCAAAAGAAAAACCTATTTTGAATATATGGTCAAATGGAAAAGGCACCCAATCGAAGATCTTAGTTGGGAAAACGAAGTTGTCATCCAAAAGCAGGGAAAATCAGTCCAGGAGCTCATGGACAGGAGTCCATGAAATTTTGTCAAGGGGAGTATGATGCAGGAGCGTCATTGGCAAGCACATAGGGGAATGATCACTCAGCACGTGGCAGATATTCTAGAACTTCAACGTGGGCAGTTGCAGCCGATTTTGAATTTTGCCTTAACTCAGCGCCGAAATTTAACTTTGGAGGCACACTTGAGCGAGTGTCGAAACTTACTCTTTGAGGCACGTTTTGAAATTCTCAAGCAGAGCAGGAGTTTCCATTATAGCTCTGGATTGAGACTGATTTAGGATAGCTAGTAGATTAAGTTAGAGTAGGTAAATAGGTAGGGGAAACCCTAAAATTCCCCTTGAGTTAAATAGAGGTATGGTATGTTCAAATAGAGTTAGCTGCAATACAAAGGGAAACCAGTGCAAGAGAACTGCAAGTTAGCAGAAAACTCAAGCTTTCAAATTTGTTGTAACTTGAATGTATTTTGTAGCCATTTTGGCACTTGTGAATACAACAGAGGGAAATTTGATCCAAATGCATGATGTGTGAACTGTGTTTGCATTTTTCCTATCATTTCTGTTTTTATGAGCAAGTGAATGAAAATGTTAATTATTTTTCAGTTTTAGTTGTTTCTCTTCATTTGAAGTTTTGCAAAGTGTGCATTGAGCTAGACGGGAACGCAAGGAGGTCAGGAGGAATTTATCTGTGAGAAATCCACTTGGATCTGATTTATCGAGATCCCTTAGGCACAAGGAGTGTGTAGGAAATCGAAGCATGTATAAGGTAAATCTCAGGAGGAATACCACTTCAGATAAGTGTTATCAAGATCCAAGGATCCCATTTACCAGGAAGAGCAAAGGGTGAGCCTTCTAGGACTTAGGAAATCTTCTAAGTCTGAGAGATTAAAAGCTCAGAAGGAGGAGTGTTTTCACCCATTGGATCACGGTGGAGAACCAGCAGCCGTCTGATCAAAGACAAGTACGCAAGCTTTAAGTTATGTATGTCCAAGAGGGAGAATCCGTGAAGACCTGAATGGACGATGGAGAACCCACGAGGAGGAACGTCGAAACCCTACTGGCCGTTGGATCAAATGGAGCTGCGAGAAGGTTAGCGGCAAGGGTCTTTCGACTCCCAAAACCGTGAGCACAAGGAGCAAGAACTGAGACTCTCGACCGGTGAAAGCCCAAAAAGATCGAAGCCGACAGATCTTCAAAGGCCTAGAGGAGGGGTGAATAGCTCCATGAAGCGTGAAGTTGCGAAATGCAAAACATCGAAAAGATCATAGTTGTCGTCCAAGGGGAAACCTGGGTCGTAGATCTTGCGTCATCGCGATTTCTGTGATTGTGACCTGGAGGAGTCGAGGAGCGTTACAACCAAACTCCCGAAACATCGAATCGTGAAAGACCTTCGCGTTAGAGTTGGTGGTCACGAGGGTGTGGTCACATGATTCGAGAAAAAGGGGAGAGATAACCTCTGTTAGCCCATCAGGTTTCAGGACTCAGAGGGGTCTGCGTAGGGGGACCGTTGTATTGGAAAACCCAAAACGTCGAAACGGGACGCGCCTGCTGAGACGCGCCCTTCGGGGCTAAGCCCATGGTTGTGCCTACAGTCCCAAGGAGTGGGATCTTAAGTCTAGCGCTAGTTTGCGTGAGCAAAACACAAACCAAATCTGTGGACTTGGTGTTAAAGGTTCCAATGCAGAACCAGGAGAGCCATTTTTGGCTCCAGAATCGGAGATCTTAACTGGGAGGTCGCATAGCCCTAAGAAGCGATAGGGGGTCTACATCATCTTACAGTTGGTGACCTTCTTAAACTTATCTTTTAGGTCGTAGATCTTCTCAAGTCTCACCATGGGTCTAGGAATAGTGTTGGTTTGAACCCTTTTCTCTTAGATCGTTTGTCCTAGAGGTATTTTTATCTGACCATTCAAATCTAGTTCATGTTGATCTTAATCAATGTTGGAGTCCTTAAAAGTATCTTTCATGTGTAATAAATTTATGATTTTTTTGTCATCGTTGAAGACTCTCCAATTGAATATGTTATCAGGTACTGATGGTCTCTATAATAATTCCACAAGTAAAGTATCATGTATCATTCCTTCAGACGAAATTAACTTTGATGCAACATTTTCTAATAAATAAGCATCATAATTAAGAGAATGAGGCACATGACTGATATTAAGAGATTCAAAATTCGTTAGTATATCCCATACCTCTTGTTGGTAGTGTTTGAGATGGTTAGAGATGCAATGGATATCATTTCTTACCTATCTGGTTACAAACTCTGAATCTCTAAACACCTTTATCAACTTGAATTTAAGATATACTACTTTCCTTAATCCTTGGATGACAACCTCATACTCATCAATATTGTTGGTGCACTAGAATTCAAGTCTACATGATATAAGAGTTTTCTTACCTTTAGGATCATTTAGGATGCAGACAATGCTTTCTCCTTCATTAGACTTGGATCCATAAAAAACGAGGGTCCACATGTCAGGAGTTGTACTTAGTTCACTTTGTGGATGAGCGTTAGCTTCATTTTCCAAATTAATCTAATCATTTGTGTTAGGATTTACATTAGGGTATGTCTATACATGAAAATTGGTATCTAACCTAGCTACTGTATTACAATTAGGCTCAACAATCAATATGAGTTTAATGAAGGATTTCAGATTTCATGTTTGATTCCGCATGAGGTGGTATTTCAGTGGTGAAAATTTTGAAACGAGTGTCTAAGATATAATTCCCCAAGATTGAGTGATTAAACATGATAGTTTCATTTAGATCATTGAGGTCTATAACTACGTGTTTCATGTACCTTTCCCTCTCAACCCTTATATGATTATGCTTCCCATTATAGGGTAGCTAGAGATGAGACCAATCAGTAGAGAAACAACCTTTAAGCATGGTTGACCAGTCCTGACTCAAAAAAAATCCATATGCCTCAAGTATATCCACCACAATAATTCCAATCATTTGATGCACCTTTGGGTTGGATGCTAGTCTAATTAGCACATTTTTTAGTTGTCCCATGACCTTCATAGTTGACCAGTCAAATTGAATTATTTAGATATCAAATTCTTTAGGTTTGGCATTCAACTTCTAGAAAAATATGTATGGAATTACATTAGAGTATGAAATCAAATCAACCATGAAATTATGAACATTTCAGTTGAAAATATCAAAGGTTATCAAGAAAGGAGAAGTTGTAGATTTTTACCTTTTGCCTATCAGGGAGGTGTTGATGGTTGATTTCTTTCGTGGAATTTTCTTGTCAATATTATTACTTTGGGTTGTTTCCTCCCTTTTGTTACTTCCTCCCAGTTTACCTTTGAAGGTTTTGGTAGGAGTGGATCCCTGTAGGTTGTTAATAAAATTTTATTTAATTTGTGGGAGATTTAAGAGTTCAAAAATAGAAATATTAGCCTCAATTATCTTGAGGTCTTCCAAAAAAATTTACTCCAACTTATAGGTTGTAGGAGAATGAGAACATTGTTTTTTATTAGGATAATTTTTGTGAGGATTCATTGATGTGTTGGAGGGTTCTGAGGTATAAGTAGAGTCTAATGGGGAAGTTTTGGTTTCACTCCTCATAGTAATTAAATTATGGGACAAATGAATTTCTTCCACGTTTTCTTCCTCCTCCCTGGGTAGGTCATAGGATACATCGTAGAAAGAATTCACTCCCTAGTCTAATGTCTCTCCAGAATCTTCTGATTGATCTATTTTTAATATTCTTCCTCCCCTTCATTTTCTCTCTCTTGGTCACAGGATGCTTGGTATTTGGAAGCCCATATTGTGAATGCTTTCAAGAAGCCTTCCATAGAAATTCCTTCAGTAGGGGGGTCGGTCTTATTTGTAGGAGGGGTGGGTTTCTTCGAAGGGTAGGTGAAGAATTTATTTGGGTTTGAGGAGCCTTCCCCTACATTATTTTTCATATCAATGATGTCATTGGAGATTTTATTTATGATTCTTTGGAGGATTTTCATATCTAGGGAGCCTTGATCCTTAATGTTTTCTGAAGGCTTTGTTGAAGTCACTTTGCTTTTGGCATTGAATTTGTCTTTCTAGGATTTAGCTCCTAGATTACCCTTTAGACTTAACATATCCTTTTCAACTTTAATAACTTCTTTAAATGTGTCTTCTGGGGTATTATTTTCAACTCTTTTCACAAACATGGCCATTGAAATTGGAAGGGCTGAGGTGTAGAACTCAATTGATACATCGTTGACAGGTTTGGAAGCATGATGGATTTTATTTATAAATGTGAGAAATATTTGATTGAAATATTTTACTTTTTCCTTGGATTCCATCTTAATTCTAGAGAGGTATAACACTAAAGTTGTTGGGGACTTATCTTCTCCAAATTTCTCAATAAAAGTTGTCTCGAAAGTATTCCAACTGGTGTTAGAAACTTGGGGTAACAAAAAAATACCAGGTGGATGTTTTACCTTCAAAAGTGTAAGGAAAGAACCTATAAACAAAATCCTCATGTTCTACATTTAACAACCTAACAATAAGCATGATTTTCTTGATGTGTTTTTTAGTTGAATCCTTTTTATCAAGGATGAACTTAGGGAGAAACTTCTCAAGATTCTTAGGGATGAACTACAACAGTATCCTGGGATAACCATGGCTGATTATTTGGCTTTATTTTGTTATATTTGGCCATACTTTTAGGGTTCTCCATATTTTCCTCTTTGGGTCAACCTTTGGGAGTTTGAGGTGGAGAATGTGGTGGAATGGGTGGCTAATCTCCACCAGCTAGAAGATAAGTTTCAATATATAATTCATATGAGTTAATTATTCCACGAAGAGTGTCAGATAAGTTATAGTTAGGAGGATCAATGGTTGAGTTATCAACATCGATTGATTGACGTTCAATGATCGATATTTCGGGTTGTGCTTGGGTTTGGGTTGTCTATGAAGGAAACTATGAAATTTCAAGTCCCATATTTCTTTTCAGATTATGAGTAAGGACACGAGATTGTTCTAACAAGTTTTCATGGCCTTCATGACTTATGTTGAGAGGTTGAAGACTAGAACCTAGGCACACTATATTGACCTTTTTGCTAAGCAGGTGTCAACACAAGGGTTAGTTATGGATTAAGTGTTTGCTCAGGGTTCGAATGTTGGATTTTACCTTTATATGAGGGGTTCCTAAGTGGATTAGGATGGATAGTATTTTGCAATACTTTTCTATCCATTCAATTCTATGGCCCTCCTTCTAGCGTCATTTCTGTTGATGAGTTGAATTGGCTTGTGAGGCAGGTGATAGCAGGAAAATCGCCCTATAACTATACCATGGTTCTAAGTATAGATAGAGCAATGAATCCCTAAAAGTAAATCTAATTTCTACACTACCACAAACATTCCAAAATAGATGAACAAAAGGAAATGAAAGAGTAAGTAAAAAATTGTATCTTTTATCCAACGTTTGGTGCTAACCTCCTCAAGATTTGTAGCTCCCAAGGCTGCAAGTACCCTCCCAAGGCTGCAAGTATCATCCCAAAGCTGACCTGCATCCAAAACTAGGCAAACAATGCTACAAACAAACTATTTTTATTCATCAAATAGGGTTATATATAAATTGCTATGTATAAATAAAAGAAAAGACATAAAAACCATCATTTGGGATAGGGAAAAGAGATTATTTTATTCAATACTCAAATATTGGAAATTACAACCTTTACAGGCCGACGCTCCACGAACATGGTTTGGGATCCTCTTGACAATGCTCCAAGTGCACCTTCCAAATTCCTTCTCTCACAATATGTTGATCACCTCAAGGGAAGGGAATGGATTGTATGGGAGAAAAGGGCTAGAGAGGGAATACTAAGGAAATAACTCACAAAAAGCTGCAAATACTTGGGAAAGGAAGGAAATGGAATTTTGATAGAGTTTCATTGTTCTAATGCTTGATTGTGGAATGAGACCCCAAGACCTCCTTCTATATGGAAAAAGGATAGTTATTCGGTTGCGGGACTGGCTATAGTAGGTGAATTGGTTGGGAAACCTCCAATAGCTTGTAAATTCCACCGAATTCCTTGAAACTTTTTAATTTTTGCAACTTTTGGAGGTATGTGTGGGTTGTTTAGTGTGCAGCTAGCATATGTACGCAGGTTTTATAGCATGCATCTAGTGTATGTACATAGGTTTTATAGCATGCATCTAGCATATGTACGCAGGTTTTATAGCATGCAACAAGCGTATGTACGCAGGAAGTAGTGCAACAGAGCAAGTACATGCTCTAAAAAATGGTTTTTTAAATAGAGTTCCTCATCAATGATTTGGTAAATTATGCAAGTAGGAAGGCCAATGTCATGCATGAGTAGGTAATTTTAGGGCTATAACAGATGACCCCTAATGTATGAGGTAAAAAGAGAAACGGATGGCCGAAATACATTACAATATATTTACCATCGAGAATGCACAAAATCGAGTGAGCCTGGGACCAGAGTTTGGGAGGTGTCATCTGCAAAACAACAATTGTCTTTCCAAGGTAGGCATACCCATGCTCAGGATGAACTAAATCATGGTTTCCAATCAAATACATTGCAGATCCATGTCATATAACTATATAAAGTGTAGTCGCAATCAATACACAACAGATTTACATCTCAAAATCAGTCGAAGATATACAAGTACAGTATGAATCTTCAAGAAGCTAGTGACGCCTACGGCTGGAGATGAAGTCTTAATAGCTCGAGAAACAATTTCAAGATATTCAAAACTCAAGTAGGAGTACAATGGGAGTGTTAGACTCACTACTCTGAGGTCTTAGACAATCTGTCAAGAAATGACTAGAAGATCTCGATGATCAGGCAGATAACTTCATCAATTTTGAATCTGGACTTGACTAGAAGCTCGGGATGGCTGACTCATGAAAGTCAAGAGAAAAACTACAGAAAGGCCGACTAAGGTTGGGTAAAACTTCCCTTGTAAAAAATCACGAAAGATGATTAGACTCAGGCAGTGTAACATTGGCATAAGTCTGTGATGCACGAGGCATCACAAACTCTCCATATGTTTGGAAGAGTAACCAAATGGAGGAGGACACATCTCTTTGAAGTGAGAACAGCTTCCTAAGGTCATACTAGATTCCAATTCTTGACGAACAAATGGAAGGATGTGCTTTGTCCAAGGGTGACTATCTTTTCTGCCGAAAAAAGAATGTATATTTCCCATCCCCTCTTTTTGGAATATTTGATTTTTTTGTATTTTTCAATTTTTAAACGAGCTTGAAAAAGAATAAAAGAATGCTACATTACAAATGAGGAATTATTTTCGTGACCAAGCAAACTAGTTCCAAGCGCATGGAACATACTAATGCTCAAGGAAAGGAGACATGTGTGTTGGCCCTTGACCAAGTTTTGGGATAATCTTGGTCATGTTGACCTATTTTGGGACTTCGACAGTCAGTCAAAGTAAGAGCACAAGGAGAAGTGGAGATCACAGAATCTCGGCCCACTTTTGGGTCCCTTTTGGGTTTGGGGGATATGTAATGGGAAAGGGATGTCGGCCCATGGGTTTACCCACTCTTAGGCCCACTTTTGTAATGTATAAATAGATATCTAAGCATCTATCAGAATATATAGAGATGTATGTGATGTAAGCTAAGTGCTAATAGATTTTGTAAGTGATATGTGCATGACTATAAAAGGCTTATAGAGCTAAGTGCAAGTCGTTGTAAGGAATTGTGGAAGGCTTTGTGTTGTAGCGCAAGGAAGAAGGATATAGCGAGTTACGCGGATCTTCTGTCCTATGCGAAGAAGGTTTTTGGTGGCTTTGTGTTGTAACCAATTGAAGACGCTAATAAAGAAGAAGAAGAGTTGGTGGACGTAGCCCCAGGGTGGGGGTCAACCACATAAATATGTGTGTTATGCTTTATGATTCGACTTGATGTGTTTATCCCTTCTTTTTATAAGTGCTTGATATATTTAGATAGATCTACTTATGCTTTGTGCTTCTTAGAGGTGTGTGAATGTTAGATCTGACATGTATGAATATTCTTAGTGTGGATCTACCGGATCTGATCTATTTTACTGTTGCTAAGTGCTGAAATACCTTAGATCTAAGTGAATGATGTGATGCTCTGTATTATCTGTGAAGTATAATAAGGTTTGAATATTGACGAATGATCAATGCTAAGTGCTCTGTAAGTGATATAATCATAGATCTGTGTCCCAGCTAAGGTTGCAAACACATGAGTCTTGCAACCACCCCTGCCCCTACCTCAGGTGAGACTTCATCTGCTTCGCAGGTGTTGCCAAAAGGGTCAATAGTTAGGGTTTTGTTGGTGTGTTGTTGTAGCGTAGAACCCCGGGTCTGCCCCTGTGCCAACAAATGGTTCTGTTGTCGGGACCCAAAACTATGATTGCTAGGAACTAAAGAAGAAGAATCTTTGTGAAAATATTCAATCTGAAACCATGGAAGCTCTGTGCATAGATCTGTTGCCCTAGTGCACAGCATCCTACTTGACCTGTGAATCTTTGTGCCAAGAAAGAAAGATCAGATATGCAAGAAAACAGGTTGATACTGAAGAAAAGAAGCAAGATCCGAACACTTTGTTCTCTAAGAAAGGTAAAAGTGGAATTTTCTAATTAAAAGAGGTAATATTTGTAAGCTCTGTGCTCTGATAAAGGTAAGAATAAGTTAAAAGTTATAGATCTGGAAACTTTGTACTCTGTAAAAGTAAGATAAGTGGATTTTTTTGTTTCTAAAGAATGAATCTAGGTATGTTTGATAGATTCTGTCCTAGCTTAAAAACTAGGGCATTAATAGATGGAAGAAGGTTTGATATGAATAGATCTGATACGAATAGTGATAGATATGTTATACCTATGCATAGAAAGAATGTTTGGACTAACAAATGGATGCAGGATCCTAGAAATAATTTGTTGCAGGTTAGCTCCTATGATCCTAGTGCGAAGTACGGAAGAGGTTGGGGATCATTTAAGAGAAAGAGAGGATTAACCCTCCATTACAGTTTCAGAAAACCGAGACATCTAGCTAAGGAATGCCCTGCGGGAAGGCCTAGTTGTCTTTGTTGTAAATCTCTAGACCATGAAGTATTGGATTTACCTAGAATGATTTCTAAGTTCGAAGGAATGAATCTGAACCAAGAGGCAGATCTCGAAATAGAAGAACCCCAAAAAGAATAAGCAAAAGTATTGCTACAAATGAAAGAAACCTTGAATGACCACCGACATGTTAGGTTATCAAATATCTTTAAAGAAAAAGAATGCATCAAAGTAAGAATGGGGGACTTCAACATTGATTGTGTTCTGGATAAGGAAACTCAGATGAATATCATGACAGAGAGAACTTGGGAAGCTATAGGAAGGCCTACTATGATCCCTTCACTAGGAGGAATAAGTCTATTCAGAGGAAAATTGGTAAACCTATGTGGAAAACTCGCTCAGATACCTATGAATGTCAATGGAACTTTGACTAAAGAAGATTTCGAGATTATTAAATTTATTGAGGATAGCGCCACATTTACCATGTTACTGGGAAAACCCTGGATTGATAGAGATCAAGCTAGACGAAAGGAAAAAGAAGAAGTTTTGGAACAACAGAGACAAGAGTTACAAGATTTCATGACCAGAAGGATCACTCAATTGATTAAAGAACAAGAAAACGGATCAAAGATATTTGACCCTAGAGACTCTGATGTCGAAGATGCAAGACCACTAGAATACCCTCAGAAGACTAAAGTACTTACTCCAGAGGCAGAAGAGATGCTAAGCCTGAAAGATTCTCAACAGCGCGTAGTAATTATATCTAAAGAAGATAAGAATCAAAATGGACAGAAGAATGTCGAGACAAAGCTCACCAGAAATAAGGCTAGGAGGCTAAGTAGGAAGAGGGCTAAGATTGAAAAATTATAGAAGGTTCCAGAGGGAGCCTCACAGAAGGAAAATTTGCAGAATTTGAGCTTCGTTGGGATATCAGAATAGCGACATAGGTCACTTCGTTGTGGTGAAGCAATATAGCCATTGGGGACGATATATCCATTCGACCGATGCTCCAAAAGGGTGGAAAAACATTTAGGGATCACCACCTGACCGTTGGACCGTGCCATAATAAACAAAACAAGATTCAATGAAGCCTCATACCTATTGAAAGTAATCTATTGTTGAGTTTCCTATTTAGCTCGTCGCGCCATGCACGAAGAACACTTTTTCCAAATAGAGAATTTGAGCTTGCAACCTTGGTTAAGAGTGTCCAGTGATCATTACGTCCTTACTTTCCACGCGACAGAAGATCAGCAAAGTGCAAGACTTAAGCAGTTCCTCGGTGAAGATTGCTTCCATCACACTAGAGCAAGAGGGTGATGGTGAAGAGTTAGAAGAAGTCGAATAGAAGCACATAGATGAAGTAGATCTTTTGAAGAAGAGAAAGGGTTCACCTCGGAAACCTTCTTCCTGGAAGAAGTTCAAAGCTCTCGTGACTAAGCTGCAGACCACACTGACTCCAAACGACTTCAACTTCATCATCACAGCTCTAAATGATGTTGTGATGGATATAGTAGAGAATCAAGATACTAAACAAGAGGATATGTACATTCGGATCGAGATAGAGATCCAAGGAGTGCAGCAGGCACTTCAGTCGAAGTGCACAGTCTCCACTGTGCCCCTGTCAGTCGAAACACCAAAAGTAGGAGATGAGCCAGCTCAACTCCACCAAATCATGGATTCAGTCAAGGCTCGACTTCGAAAATCACAAGATGAAGCAGTGCAAGCCACTCAGGCTTTAACATAGGTACAGGGAGTACTTGTAGAACAGTGCAGAGCTACAGAACAAGAAAAGAGTGCTCTCCAAGCAAAGTGGAATGATGAGAAACCACAACTACAGCAAGGAAAGGAACAGATGTTGGCGGATCAACTAGAGGTAAAGGAAGCGGTCAACAGAGAACTTCTCTCTATGACAGTCATTGAGGTAAAGACTGAAGAAAGAATCCCACAGTAGGTGGCACAGCTCGAAGAAGTGATCCAGAAGCTCCATCAGCGCATTGTAGATCTAGAGCTTCGCACAGTACCTGAGACCCCATAGAAGATCAAAGACCAAAGAGAAACAATTGCTCGCAGCGCATTTGACAGAGTAAAATCTCTTTCCTTGGATTTCAAGCAGTTAAGTAACCAGAGCACCCAAACATATGAAAACCTTACAGAGAATCCAGAATTACAGACACAGGAATCGCAACTCCAGGAAGAAAAATAGCATGTGGATACACTACAGGCACAGCTGAAGGCCCTGTCTGCAGTAGATAGAATGAAAATATCTCAATAACAACGAACAACTCAGCATTAGATCCATATGATCCAGAGAAAAGTGATGTAAGTCACTAACGCCTTCAACCGGTGCAAGATAAGGTATGTCAGTTGTTCACAGAGGTTGAAAGCTGAGGAGTCGAGCTAGAACAGGTTGCAAGTACAACAGAACAGTGCCTAGAGGGACCCATCAATGACGCACTCATCCAGGAGTTTGTTGAGCAAGAGGTCATAGCACAACAGTAGGTCAAAGCAACTCGAGCCAAAATTGAGGTGTTCGAAGCAGAATTGCGCAGACCAGAGTGACTTGGGACGAGTCACAGGTGATTGTTGGGGGCCTGTTGGCCCTTGACCAATTTTTGGGATAATATTGGTCATGTTGACCTATTTTGGGACTTTGACAGTCAGTTGAAGGAAGAGCGCAAGGTGAAGCGGAGATAACAGAATCTTGGCCCACTTTTGGGTCCCTTTTGGGTTTTGGGGAATATGTAATGGGAAAGGGATGTCGGCCCATGGGTTTACCCACACTTATGCCCACTTTTGTAATGTATAAATAGATATCTAGGCATCTATTGGAATATATACATATGTATGTGATGTAAGCTAAGTGCTAATTGATTTTGTAAGTGCTCTGTGCATGACTATAAAAGGCTTGCAAAGATAAGTGCAAGTCGTTGTAAGGAATTCTGGAAGGCTTTGTGTTGTAGCACAAGGAAGAAGGATCTAGCGAGCTGCACATATCTTTTGTCCTATGTGAAGAAGGTTTTCGGTGGCTCTATGCTGTAATCAATTGAAGACGCTAATAAAGAAGAAGAAGAGTTGGTGGACGTAGCCCTTGGGTGGGGGTGAACCACGTAAATCTGTGTGTTATGCTTTGTGCTTCAACTTGATGTGTTTATCCACTCTTTTGTTAAGTGCTTGGCATATTTAGATAGATCTACTTATTCTTTGTGCTTCTCAGAGGTGTGTGAATGTTAGATCTGACATGTATGAAGATGCTTAGTGTTGATCTACTAGATCTGATCTGTTTTACTGTTGCTAAGTCCTGAAATACCTTAGATCTAAGTGAATGTTGCGATTCTCTGTGTTATCTGCGAAGTATAAAGGGTTGAATGTTGACAAATGATCAATTCTAAGTTCTCTGTAAGTGATATAATCACAGATCTGTGTCCCAGCTAAGGTTGCAGACACCTAAGTCTTGCAACCACCCCTGCTTCTACCTCGAGTGAGACTTCATCTACTTCGCAGGTGTCACTGAAAGGACCAATAGTTAGGGTTTTGTTGGTGCATGTATGTAGCGTTGAACCCCGGGTCTGCCCCTGTGCCAACAATGTGCATGATAAGGACACTCGGGGAAAATTCCTCCATGGGTCAAGCTGTCAAATCGCAGAGGAAAAAAGTGTTGCAAGGCTTGTGTATAAGGAATGCTTCAAAGGTTCAGTTGAGAGAAACATGGAGCTGGAATTAGGCCAAAGACGCAAAGAAGAGACCCACAATCTGATTAATCATGACTCAGCAAGACCCCTTCTATGTAAATTTTTGCGAGCCCAGATAAGGTAAGCTCGGTGGTTTTTTCACGTTTAAATAGTCTAGAAAAACATTAAAGAAGACTCCAGGGAGTTCATTTTTCGCAGTTAGTCCAATCGGCTCAAAAAAGAGTTAAACTTGCACGGAAAAGACGTCTTTTCAAAACCATTTTAACGAGTGTGACAAAGACAAGATCACTCAGCTATCTTTTCAATTTTAAGGAGTCTGAAAAGATCTTAACTATGGACTCACAACCTTTTTCCGAGTTTAGTCTCCTTAGCCCGAAAAAGTATAAAAGTAATTGAGGATAACTCTCCTGGCGAGACGAATCTCCAGAGGCGTATCTTTTTCTAAAATAATCTACTGGCTGGAAAAAGGGTTAAACTCATGCCAAGTAGATGTTCTTCTGGACCAATTTAACGAGTGTGAAGGAACAAGGTTACTAGGCGATATTTTCAATTTTAGGGAGTCTGAAAAGAGCTTAACTATGGACGTCGAGGGGGTTCCTTTTTCGTAAGTAATCTCCAGGGCCTGAAAAAGGTGATAAACCAAAACCAAGGAGAATGTTCATTTTTCAAAAATGTAGTCCCTCGGGCCCAAAAAAGGGTTAAACTTATGCCTAAGAATACTCTTCTAGTGAACCGAAGTTCCTAGAGCATACCTTTATTCATAAAATTAGCCATCTAGAACGAAAAAGGAGTAAACTACCATCGGACAAATGTGCCTTCAAATTTGAGTTTGGTGAGCATGAAGGGAAACAAGATCGCCCAGAAATATTTTCAATTTTAGAGAGTCTAAAAAGGTCTTAAAGAAGACTCCAGGGGGATATTTTTCTTAAGTAATCCAGACGAGATCGAAAATAATAAATACAATCTCGTTGGATGTTGCTTTCGAATTTTAAAGTGAGCTTGAAAGACAACAAATCATGCTCATTAGGGAGTCCCGAGGGTAAGGCCAAGAATAATGATTAGCAAGAAGAATGAGGATTCTATATGTAATCATGATAGGACTAATCAAGGACTCTCAAGCCTATAGTCAAAACTGATAGCATGGACACCAAAATGTAGCAAAGGATCTACCTAGGGAATCCATGTAGAGGTAGGCTCTACCACCTTATTACGACACTTCTAAAGAAACAAAGAAGGTTCTGTGTTGCACTTTGTTGGGGTCGATCCTATGGAAAAGTGGAAAAGACGACGAGATGCAGAAAGTGGGAATGAAACCCTAACTTATATGCAAAAGTTGGAAAAAATGACTTTTACCAAGGGATGACGAAAATGTAACCAATCCCAAAAATAATCACCAAACCAAAAGGAGAAAAGTACCAGAACGACTAATAGATAACTCAAAAGAGAACTTGAGTAGCCACCAAGCTAGGAAAAGTGACAAAGGGGACCAAAAAAGGGCAAAAAGGGTGGACAACTCATTTTCACCATTGCGAATTTGACTGGAGTACCACCATGCTAGTATGCATGAAGACACAACTCACAGAGTGTTGTAGGCATACCAATAAGAAATTCGGGTTTGGTACCATCTTACGATCCTTCTTCTTCAAGAGTTTTCCCATTCTCAGTCCTAGAGAGACAGTACGGGGGCATATAGCCTCCTTCCCAGCAGTGAGCAGGTGGGTAGTTTTACTTCGGTGGAGGGAGGACTGTAGAGGCCTTCGATGACAAATTCTTTGACTAGTGGGCATGTCAGATCCTAGTTATAGAGGATTATCCCTATGCAGGGATCATCTTCCTTAAAGATCCAGACATGCCTGTGCCTCCAGGTGAAGAGTGTGGAGAGATAGGTAACATATATTTTTGAATCTTATTAAATTTTTAATTTTTGTATGTATCGTTTTTATGTGTGTGCAGAGTACTAACTCGTGAATCTGTTGTGTACATATGTGGGACCTATTCGACCGAAAAAAAAATTGCCAGGACTCAGCGTCATGCTCAACCAGAGGCAGGACCAGCAGTTGTGGGAGGACCCCCAGCCAGACAGGTTGATAGAGTCTTACGACGACTGGAGAGGAATCTCACTGCTCTCACTCATATCACTCCTATGGATGAGATCGAGGATGTCCCCTGGATATGCAACCACATGTTGTAGAGGTTCCTCAGACCTGGGTTCAGTTGTTCTGGCATCTTGCGAATGTCGTCGCTCACTATAGCAGGGACAATAGGCCTAGACCTTAGATAGCATCAGACCACTTATGTGTCGAGGGAACTTTTTGTACTATATGTTTTTAGGGTGTAAGCCCAATGATGTATACCAATGAATTTTGAGGCTTTCATGCCCACTTTTGTACTCATGACACTATTTTGGACATATATATACATATTTATTTTTTTATGGAAAACATTTTTTACAAATGTATTTACAGGTGTATGTGTGTGCTTTTTCTTTTTACATGTGAGCAACATGCCAATCTAAAACTTGATTAACTAGAGTATATGTTAAATGATTAAATATCTTAGGAACATGGATATACGTAATGTAATCAAAAGATCGTTCTAATCTATGTACCCTAAGGAATCATCAGGGAAGAGTGGGATCATAAATGCGGTAAATCCCATTTAACTGGGACACAACATCTAGGCATATAAGTAAACCCGGAGGCAAGAAATTCCATGTGAAAAAGAATCACGTAGAAATTATATCACTGTGTTGTACTCAACAACATTATTGGTTGTGTCTCCTAGAAAAATACCTCTGGAAGATAGCAACTGGCCTCTAGGTGTGAAAATCACCCAAGCTGCAGAAGAAATCCTTTGAGTGTGTCGGCTAGCACCATCCGCGAACCCAAAGTAAACCTCTGATTCACTTGACATCTGCCACGGTGAAAAAGAAGACACAAATAACTACACGTCCAAAAGACAAAAAAGACAAAAAATGTATAAGAGATTATACATATATACAAGAATACATTGAGGTGACCAACCTAAGAGTAGTACTTCTTAAGGTAGAGCCCATTTCTAGGCTCCGCTAGTGCATTTCCCTCAAAATCAATAGACGGTAAGTTCCCTTCTCTAAGACCTCTTTCCCAATGAAAGGTCCAAACCACATGGGTTTGAACTTGCCTACCCCTAGGGGATATTTGTATTGATCATAGACCAGGACAAGACTGCCTTCAGATAAAATCTGAGGGTGAACAGACAGATCATACTGACACTTGACTCGTTTCTTATGAGCCTCATTTTCCAAGGCTGCATCACGACGTTGCTCATCGAGCTGCTCAAGATATAGAAGGTGTTCCTCAAGAGGTGAAGTGTCGGGCAGTAGCTCCACTACCAACTTTAAAGAAAGGATATGACACTCAATATGTAAGACTGCTTCCAGCCCATATACGAGTTGAAAAGGTGAAAACCCAGTGGCAGTATTCACAGACGTTCGATAGGCCCACAACGTTGAATGCAACATCAAATGCCAATTTTACTTGGAAGAATTAATCGTCTGTTGAAGAATAGTCTTGAGAGACTTATTCACAGCTTCAACCTGACCATTCACTTGCATATAGTAGGGTGACAAATGTTCTTGTTTGAACCTGAGCTTTGATGTTAGTACAGTCATCATTTTATTCTGGAAGTGACTGCCATGGTCAGTGACAATCTCTTTCGACATACCAAATATCGATACTATCTAATTAAAAATGAAAAGGGTAGCAGTTTCGCCATCATTTCTAAATGTCGACATAGCTTTGACCCACTTTGTGAATTATTCTACCGCTACGATGATGTAACGATGCCCCCTGGATGAAACCAGGTGAAATGTATTAAATTCAATCCCCCACTTGGTGAAAGGAACAACAACAATGACTGGAAACATAGGAGCAAGGTGTGCCCACATCTTCCAACAGAAGATCTGGCACGGGTGGCACTTCTTGACCACCTCCACACAATCTTTGATTAACGAGAGCCAGAAGTAACCTGCAGGTAGAATCTTTTGGGTTGTTTCTAACCCAGAAAAATGACTGCCACATGCTCTGATGTGACATTTGTTCAAAACGAGCCCTGCTTCTTCATGGGTGAGACATCGTCGAAGAATGAAATCTACGCCTCGACAATACAAAGTGTCATTGAGAATAAGATAGTTTCACGCTTGGTTTTGAATTCATCGACGTTCATCGCAAGAAGCAGAAGCGAGGCAATTCAAAGTCTAAATATACACAAGTATATCTCCATACCAGGGGTATGAAGATGTAATAGAAAAAGATATTTGTTAATAGGTGACTCTTCGGGCATAATGTCATTAGACTCGACCGGTAGTTCTGAAATTAGTTCGGCAAAGACCAATGACTTTTTAGATTTCACATAAACAAAATCCAAGTCAAAATCATGTAGGATAACTATCCATCTACTAATCTTCCCCCCAATGACCCATCATGTTAACACATATTGGAAAGGGTTGATGATGGAAATGACAGTGGTCTTGAGAAGCAATATATAGTGACGAAACCATTGGACAGCATGGACAACTTCTAAAGCATGTTTCTCAACATGAGATTAGTTGATTTATGGTCCAACCAGGCCTCGGATAAGATAATAGATAGCGTGCTCTTAGAGCATGTCATCCTCCTGGACCAAGACCATGCCGATGGTCGATTTCGTAGATGTTGGATATAACAAGAAATATTTGTTATAATCAGGAGGCCGGAGCAGAGGGGTGGACGTCAGAGCACATTTCAACGCTTCAAAAGAGCGTTGAGAAGATTCATCCCAATGGAATGGGACCCCTTTTTTCAAAAGACTCATGAACCCTTTAGTGATCTCGGCATAATTAGCAAAAAAACACCGAAGAAAATTCACTTTCCCATGTAAGGTCTGAAGCTGGGGTATTGTGCACGGGGGAGGAAATTGAACTATCGCCTCAACCTTGAGAGAATCGACCATGATCCATGTTGTCGACATGATGAAACCTAAAATATGACCTAACGTCACACAGAAATTGCACTTGTTAGGATTCAAGAGAATCTGGTAGTAGCGACATTACTCAAACATTAGTCATAGATGGGCATGATGATCACATATCTTGTGAGAACATGATGCTAGATCATCAAGGTACACCTCGACTATGTGTTTGAGGTTGTGAAAAGTTAATGACATGTCCCGCTGAAAGGTAGCTCCAACATTCTTCAGGCCAAAAAGAAAAGACTTTGCAACCCACATATTCATCAACAATCTGATCGATAAACGGGGTTGGAAAATTATCTTTCGAGCAAGCCTTGTTCAAATCGCAGAAATCCATACAAACGTGAATCATGCCATGTTTCTTATTGACAGGAACTTGGTTTGACACCCATTCCGTCAATTGTACGGGGTAGATAAAACCATCTTTGAGCAGTTTCTCTACTTTTGCCTTGATCGTCGTTTCTTTTTGAGGATTGATCGAACGAAGCTTCTGTCGGACTGGTTTGACATCAGGATAAGTTGTGATTTCATGTTCGACAATTCGTGGTTCGATGCCCAGAATATCCTTGTAAGACTAGGAAAAAATGTCGCAGAACTCCTTGAATAACTCAGTGTAAATTTGAATCTCTTCGGGGGAGCAATCCGCTCCAACAAAAACATTCTCCACAACGCCATGGGTTATGGATATATCGATTAGAATCATTGTAGCAATGCTTTCCATGTTACCCTCAACGTAAACTCCATGTGTAGCCAGAGGATTGATAGGACA
The DNA here is from genome assembly GCA_009831015.1 of Picea engelmannii. Lineage (NCBI taxonomy): Eukaryota > Viridiplantae > Streptophyta > Pinopsida > Pinales > Pinaceae > Picea > Picea engelmannii. The sequence goes on from ML810982.1 coordinate 53,832, forward strand.
AAGGTTGATCCGAAATCGGATTCAGAAGCCTGACAGGGCATGAAAAATGCTCAAAAATGAAAGTGCTCGGAATCCGAAAAAACCAACACCATTACGTCTGTCTCATCTTCCTGATTCCGTTGGTATATTTACTTTGTCAAACGGAGTCCGTATGGAGAAGATATCGCATTCTGTCCGAAAAGTCAAACAGGCAAAAATTTGTTGATTGTGCAGTCTGTACAGTCCGTACGGATGCTGACGTGGCATGCCCATACAGTGACACGTGGCATGTCCATACAGGACACGTGGCAGGTCCATACGCTGACGTGGCAGTTTCGTACAGTACATGTGGCAATTCCGTATGGTGACACGTGGTGGCTCCAGGGAGTGACACGTGGCAGGCAGATTTGGACTTTTTGGTGCACAGCTGGACCAATCCTAAGGTGACATGTGTCACCACTGAAAGGGTGACATGTGGCACGGATGACGTCAGCAGCCTACATGTCGGATGATTTCAGCAGCATACGTGGCATCAGTGACGTCAGCAGGCTGACATGGCAAGATGACTGGACCGTACGGCGAGCTGACGTGGCGGGTGACAGAGCGTACGGAAACGACGCGTGGCAGATGATGTGGGCGAATCAGCGTTGGACACACGGCATATTCTGATTTAATGATGTGAAAGAATCATCGGTTGACATGTGGCATGCATCGGTTGGATGTAAGGGTGCCACGTGGCCCAATCACGGGCTGCCACATGGCACCCCGGTTTTTGTCAATTTGGTTATGGTTTCAAAAGTTTTGGGGTCGACCGGATTCGAACCGGTGACCTCCCCCTATGTCAAAGCTTTCATAGATTTCGATTGCCAACACACCATTGTATTGGTTCTTGTTATATGTACCAAATCACATGTATTTAAAGTTATTGTATTGTGTATTGCGCGGGGGGGTCGGGTCGGGGCTTAGCCCCGACCCCTGGTTCTATGTAATGTATGGGACCACACCCTATGCACGGGCACGAATGTAAAAACTTGGCATGGATTGTTTACAATACGTAAGCCCCGGTCACATAACATATGACCAGCAGTTTGTATGCGCGTGGGTAATGTTGTATTAAAACCACGGATTTATGACATTGCATGTGACCAACCGGGTGCGCAAAAGGGGTGGCCCGCGCTAGCGCGTGGCCACATGGTATACATGTGACCATTTCAAAGGGGCGCGTTGGGAAAAAGGGTGCTACCGCCCTATATAACTATATTATATAGTTAGAAAATGGGTTTTTAAACTACATTTTGAGTTTTTAAATGTAATTAACTCATTTTTAATGTAATTGGGAGTTATTGGGTGGTTTTTGAGCCTAACTTCTTGGAGGAAGTTGGAGATGGGAAACTACCTTCCCAACTATTTAACCAAGGCTTGTTTTAGGCCATGGGGACAGCTTTTGAGAGCATTCAGAGCAGAGATGTTGAGGAGAATCCAAGTCAAATCCAGTTTGAGGCAGAGAAGTCGTTGAGGAGGAGATGTTGTCGGACCATTTCTGAGAGCTCCGGACGTTCGTTTCACGTGTCGTTTTTTGTGCATGGTTCCATAGATCTAGGCGAACATGACCAGATCAGTCTTGTAGCCATTCGGCATTGTAATGATGTACTATCAAGCTTTCAAATTGAAATAAAGAAGCCTCCCCCACAGAGAAAAGGCCCAGAGACGTAGGCAAAGTTATGCCGAACTCCATTATCAACCTGCGTATTATGGTTTGTTGTCTTTCATTGCATTTCAGATCTGCATATATGTATATGGCTGTATAATTCCTTTTCTTTTCTCGTTCTTTCGCTAAGTTTCTCAATGGTTAATCAATACATGCAAATAAAAACTCAACCATAAGTCATTCGAAAAATCCTGACGGATCAAGTGGTATCAGAGCTAGTTGACGTTTGGATTTGAGTTTTGCATGTTAACCAAGGAAGAGCTCATCTCAAGGGAGAAAATGGCATCTACAGGAGAACTTTCTCAAAATGAGAAGGAGTTCAGAGATTCGGTGTTTGCTATGGCCGAGATGGTGAAGGTGTTGTATGAAGACTACTTGGAACGAAAGAGCACGGTTCAAGTGAAAGCTTCAAAGAACAACAAAGGAAAAGAAGAATTGAAGGAAGTTCCTTCTACATCTATTTCAGAAAACACATCTGAGGTATGCAGTGAAGGTTCCTCATCAAGTTTTCTTCATTCTCATCAAGTTGGTTTTCGTGCATTTGAAAAACACACAAAAGGTGTAGGTTTGAGAATACTAACCAAGATGGGTTATGAAGAAGGAAAGGGCCTTGGATGTAGAGTTCAAGGCATTGTGAATCCTATTGAGGTTGAGGAAAGGCCTCGATACTTAGGATTGGGATATGGCGAAGGGGACCTTGGAGAGTCTTCCAAGATAGGTTCCAAATCTTCGAAAGCAAGTAATGCTTCAAATGGCCAACTTAAGACATTGCAGGAATACTTCACAAAA